>JACCIE010000131.1:0-284637 GCA_018906755.1 Sycophaga agraensis
CGTAAGAGTACAGTAATGCTTCTTATTTCAAAAGAACGTTTGTACCCATAATCATGAATTTTTAAAAAACACCATGAATTTAAATATATAATTGTTTTTAATGAAATAAAAATAAATAAAGAAAAGGAATAAAAAGTAATTATATATTCATATTTTTTAATCTATAAATATATTTTGCGACGAGTATCTCGCCGTGGTCACCGCGGCACTGAGCACGTGCTCGCAGCCTGGACCATGCGCCGAGTGGGGGGCGCTGGGCTGCGCGAAATTCGGCGCACCGCGGTAATTATCGCGCGGAAAAGCGCGCGGGGCCGCGGCCGCTAATAAAGGGGAGAGGGCAATTAGGCGCGCGATCGGCCCTCGATCCTTGCTCGATCGCACGATTCGGATCAGTGTGTCTCAGGGACACGGTTTCTCCCGAGACGTTTAGCTGCGGAGCGCCACGTTGTTTTTCGCGCGACGCGCTAATAACTTATTAAGAGCTAAGTGAGAGAGAGATAGAGTGAAAGAGAGAGAGAGAGAGAGAGAGAGAGAGAGAGAAGTGCATTATAGTGCAGGTGCACTCAATCGAAGGATAGAGAGAGATAACATTGCGACACTTTGATCTCGCCCTTGCGGTTTAGAGATTGGTGGAGCAAGGGTTAACGACAACAAAGCAAACTTTTGGGACGCTTCGATCTCGCCCTTGCGGGTTAGAGATTGGCGGAACAAAAACAAGCTTCTTCCCGCCATCGGAGTAAGTAAAAATTGAAATAATATATTTTGTAACGCGTGCGCGATCATCCGCGTCGGGAGAGAGAGAGAGAGAGAGAGAGAGAGAGAGAGAGTGAAAGAAATATTTAGACAGGGTCGTTGAGTGTCGGGATTTATTTTGTAATTTTATTATAATAAACATTAATCATTTATATTAATCAAATACCCGCGTAATCTTTTCGTGCGCCTTTCCCATTATTTTCGCGTCCCTTATAGCGGCGAGCACCCAGGCTCGCCCCGCCGCGTCCGCGGATTCTCCGCGCGACGACACGTAACAAAGGCAGAGAGAACGGAGAGTCTTTCAGTCGCGTGGTGGCTGGGAGCCGGGGCGAAATCCGCCACCTGGTAACCGCCACGTGACAAATTGGCGACCGTGACAGGACGCCGGCGGTAGGGGTCGCGAACGAAAATTTTAACTTTTTCGTGAGGGAGCGGGCGCGAAAATTGCGCGCGATTTAATTAGTGTTAGTGTGTGGTGATAGCATTAGTGAAAAGAGTGTATGTGAGTGTAGAGGGGGGGGGATAATAGCTCGTGGCTCCGCGCTGAAATAAAGCGCTGAGCGGATAAATTTTTATTTTGTTTGTTTTATTATTAATAATATTATACAAGGTTATTCTTATTAATAATAATAATTAATATTATTGATAATGGTAATCGAATTAATTTTTTTTGTGAAGTGATTAATTTCGCAATTTCTGCCCCGATTTGGTAAAAACTAAAAATATAAAAAAAAAAAAAAAAAAAAAAAATTAAATAAATATTAAAAAAAAAAAATTTAGTGATTGTCGAGTTAGAGCCAATAGCAGAGGACGCGTCGGTGATTTGCACTGACCCCTCGCGTGGAGGCTCCAGCGTGTGAAAAGGGGGGGGGGTTGCATTTCTTCGTGCACAGGGGCACAGAGGAAGTGCAGGAGTGCACATTTGTGCAAATTATTTTATTTAAAATAAGGTTGTGATTGTGTGCGTCGCGGCGACCGTAGCGAGCGTGCGGTAATATTTTAATAGTAGAATAAAATTTAAATACTTTATTTTGATAAATATTTTTATTATATTTAATAATATTTTTATTATATAATATATTTTTATATTTTGTAAATTGTTTTCTATTGTGTTTTGTTTTATTTTAGCATTTTTTTTCTTTTTGGGAATTGTGTTTTTATTTTCAGGCAATTTTCGATTTTTAGATTTTCGTTTTTTTTTCTCAGTATTTTATTTTCTTTTTATATCTAGCTGGCAGAGCGCGCAGAGGTGCGGTCCAGCACCTAGTAAGCGGGGGGAGGGTATTGCCATTCGGTGGTGCCTTTTGTACCCGCCTGAAGTGTTGACGCGACCACCCTTTGAGTGTGGTTGGGGCCGTAATGGCGGACCAAAGGAAACGGTCCTCCATTAGCGGCGTGGAGACTGTAAGTGTTGACGAGGAGGAGGAGGCGGCGATGCAGCGCGCTCGCGACCGCGTCGCCGCCATTAATAGAGTTTGCGAGCGCTATGGTGAGCGCGTGCGTGCCTTGCCACTTGCATCCGCGAAGGCCAGGCGCCTGCGGAGGCATGTGCGAGGCATGCCAATATATCGTGTTGTGATGAAGTTGTGCCGAAGTAAGCTCTGTTTTCAGGGCGACCATAATGAGTTGCGGGAGCGCTTATGGCGTTTCCTGCTCATGGTTGTCCGGCCATTGCTGGGCGTTCCCTGGGTCGAGGGATACGACGACAACTATGACGCCGAACCATTGGATCCTCCTTAGGTTTGTTACGATTTGTGGTTGCCGTCGATTTCTCCCCAGAAGCGAGGAACGGATCGTGAGGACAGCCCCGCGAAGGATGACGGCGCGGCAGTTATCACGTCCAGCACGACCGGAGAGGATAGCGAGAGTTCTTCGGGAGTTCGCGTTCGAGAGATTGGAGTTTTTAAACAAGGGGTAGATAGATGTCCCGGGAACCTCCAAGCCGGAGTCGACTGAGGTGGACGGGCTGACCCTTCGAATGCAGGAGCAGGTACGGCAGATCGTCTCATCAGTGATGACAGAAATTTTTGCTTCTCAGGGTGATAGTATTCCGCAGACGCTGAGAGGAGCAACTACGCAAGTTGCTCCTTCTATGGCGTTAGCGGGTGGGCCAGCTAACCAAGGCGAGAGCCCGAGTCTGCCGCCTAATTCAGCTGAGACAGGGAAGCCTCCTGCAGCGGCCTCTATGCCGCATAAAAGGAAGGTTTCCTTGAAGAAAGCAAACAAGAAGGTGTTGGTGAGTTCGGATGCGGATGACTCTTCACAGAGCGGATCGTCAGAAGAAGAATCTGTGTTGATGTCGGCGCCGCGTCCGATCTTCAGTTGGCAACAACCATGGCCCGGAAGAGTAGCGATGATAGTTCAAGCAGAGAGAGAGACGTGAGTTTTCGCGACATAACTCGCTGCAGACGGGCGTTGCGAGATGCACGTCTTTCTTTCGCTGGTAGAGATACGGAGGATGCGTGGGATTTCCTTGAGGGTCTCGAGTTATTCAAGGAGCAGCTGGGAGTTTCCGATAGATGTTTGATAGGCTCCTTGCAATCGGCTTTCGTGGATGACGCTCGGAAATGGTACCACCGCGTCCAACGTATGTTTGTGGATTGGGAGTCTTTCGTGCAAGCCTTTCAGAACAAGTACTGCATGATAGTTAGTGATTCGACTCTGCTCAGAGATCTTCAGTGTTTGCGCCAGAGAGAAGGAGAGACGATCGCGAGGTTTGTGGATGCGTTCCAGACGAAGGCGAATGCTATGCGTCGCCCGCCGTCGGAACGCCGCCAGAAGAAGATGATCTTTGAGCAGATCTTACCGACTTACCGGCGGTATATCATGGATAAAGATATGCCGGACGTGCGGTCGCTGGTTCAGTGGGGTAAGCGCTTGGAGGACGTCCAACGGATCGATGATAGGTTTGAGTCTCCGTCACTCGACCCGTCATCGAGCAAAAAGAAGGTGGAGAAAAGGAGTGAAGCTAAAGTTGGTGTGAATGCTGCATCTACGGCTCCTAGTCTGCCGCCCGCTGCGTCGAAAAAGAAGAAGAGAAAGAAGAAGAAGAGCACGTCGGCGAGCGGTAGCGGGAGTAGTGATAGCGGTGAGGTTGCTTTGCTAGAAGGCATAGCGAGGCAACAGCACCAGCTGGAGCAGCAGAGTCGCGTTACGGGGCAGATAGCGCCAATGCGCTCGAATCTGCCTCCCCAAGGGGTTGGAAGACGGGAGTTTGGAAGCGGACAGCGAAGCGGCCAAGTGCAGCCATCTAAAACATGGCCCGGGCCCTCGTATGTTCAGCTGCATGCCCCGACTCCAATGCCGACACCTGTGGCGAATGCTCCGTTTTATGGACAGTGCTACACATGTAACGGCATTGAACATAGAGCCTCGATGTACCCGAAGCGAGTCTGCTATAAATGCAGGCTTCCGGGACACAACGCAAGCGCCTGTCCAACTGCTAGCCTGCAGGTAGCGTGTCAAGTTTGCGACTGCCCTGGAGTAGTTTTCCGGACTTGCCCGAACTGTGCGCACGTAAGGGAGAGCCTGGGAAACGCCAAAGCAGGGCAACAGACGCGTCCCCTGGGCCCTGCGTGGAAACGGTAGCGAGCGAGAGGACGAGTGAAAGATTGAGAGTAGTGGAGAGTCGAGAGAAGGAAGTTAGGCATGAAGAGTCGAGTCAGGAGCGTCAAAATCGAGAGACACAGAGTGAGTGTGAGAAAGAGAGAGCATCTCGAGAAGACGCTTCGAGCTTATCAGGAGTTGACGGATGAGCTCCAGAGGCTCTCCACAGCTTGTAAGCTGCTCGATACAATGCCGGAAAAGCCTTCGAATCAAGTTCGCGTTGAGGTGCCTAGTCGGACGCCTGCGCAGAGTTTGGAGTTTCCGCCTCTACCAAGCAGCAGAGAGGCTTCGAACAAAGCTGCGGGTGAAGGATCCGCGAGTTCACTGAGGAATTCGCTGTCCCGTCTGGCTACAGGCGTACTCAAGAGTGCTGTGCCGAAACAGTCGAATAGTAAGGAGCAGACGGTGGCCGGTGTTATAACCGACAACCGAATGTACCTAACGGTTCGATTGAACGGCAAAGATGTGTGTGCGTTGTTTGATCCAGGTTCCATGATTTCTTTGATCGACCCTGAAGAAGCAAAGGCGTTTAAAGATGAATGGAAACCGGCTCAGCTAGCGGTTCGTGGAGTTACTGGAGGAACTCAGAAAATCCTTGGAGTGCTTGAAGTTCTCTTTGAAGTAGAGAATATCGAGCAGGCAGTTGATCTTAGAATCGTGCCGGATACCGGTCACCCTGTCATTCTCGGGGTAGATTTTGGTCTCAAGTATGGTTTTGAGTTATCGCTGGTAGGATGTTTCTGGAGGATTCCTGGTGGAAGATGGCGTCCTTTCTCAAAAGTTGGTGAATTGAGTTCAGATCCGAGAATTTTCGCAGAGTGCTGTGGTATCGTTGAAATACGAAGCGAGGAGCGAGAACAAGTGAAGGCTTTGATGGAAAAGTTACTTCCAGAACCGGGAGAGCTTCACGGGTTTATGACTCTTATTGAACACCACATCGATGTCCAGGGTGCTGTGCCGGCGAGACACGCGCCTAGGCGTATGTCTCCCAAGGTTCTCGAGTTTGCTCAAGAAGAGGTGAAGAAGATGTTTGAGAAAGGGATTATTGAGCGTAGCGCTAGTGAGTGGTGTAGTGCACCAGTGATTGTCAAGCGAGAAGGGAGCTATAGGTTTTGTATAGATTTTAGAGATGTAAATAAGACGACTAGGCGCGATAACTATCCTTTACCGAATATAGATTCGATTTTGGATAAGTTGCGCGAAGCTAGGTATATCTCTAAAATCGACCTAAAGAAAGCTTACTTCCAGGTGTTCTTGACTGAAGTTAGCCGGCAATTTACAGCTTTTGCTGTGCCTGGCTCCGGTCAATGGCAATTCGTTCGTTTACCTTTCGGATTGAAAAATGCGCCGATGACGTTTTGTAGGTTAATCGGGGCCTTATTCGGACCCGAGGTAGGACCTCACGTTTTCGCATACTTGGACGATCTGATACTGGTGACACAAACGTTCGAAGAGCACCTGAAATGGGTAGAGTTTGTGTTGCGTACGATTGTGGAAGCCGGACTCGAGGTAAATGGTGAGAAGTGTGAGTTTTGTTGTTCGAGTGTGCGTTTCCTAGGTTACCGGCTGGATGCTGACGGATTAAGGCCGGACCCGGAAAAGGTTGAGCCGGTCCTGAACTATCCGGCACCCAAGAATGTGAAAGAGTTGCGTACGTTTTTGGGTATGGTGGGCTGGTACGCACGGTTTATTGAGAAAGAGTCCGAGCTTAAAGTGCCTCTCACGAAGTTGTTAAAGAAAGATCAACCGTGGGAGTGGCAGGGAGAACAAGAGGTTGCGTTTAATGCTTTGAAGAACGCGCTTGTAAAGGCCCCTGTGCTTGCTCGTCCGAAGTCATTTACGGTCCAAAGCGATGCTAGTGATTACGCCATTGGAGCCGTTTTGACTCAGGAAGATGACGATGGGTTTGAGCATCCGATCGTGTATATCAGCCGTGTCTTAAATCCGGCTGAGAGGAATTATACTACGTTGGAAAAGGAGTGCCTGGCCTTATTATGGGCAATTAAAAAACTGAGGCCATATTTGGAGGCCTATGAATTTGTTGCTAAAACAGATCATAGCGCTCTAACGTGGCTTAAAAATCTTAAAGACCCTACAGGGAGGCTAGCGCGTTGGGCCCTCGAGATGCAGCAGTGGGATTTCGAGATTGTGCATACAAAAGGCGCACTCAACAAGGTTCCTGATGCTCTCTCTAGAGGGATCGATAGAGAGATTGCGATTGTGGCGAATTTTGAGACGATCTCGGATCCTTGGTATCATGACAGAATAAACGAGATTCAGCGTTGGCCTCGAAAATTTCCGGGATGGAAAGTGATAGATGGCATGCTTTATAGTTATTCTCCTGATGAGATCTTGGATCCGATCTCGTTTGAAGAGGAGGGGTGGAGACTCGTCGTACCAGACGAGTATAGAGTTGGAGTGATCGAGCAGGCACATCGCCACCCGTCGTCGGGTCATCTTGGAATCGAGAAGACTTACGACAGGGTAAAGAGGGAGTATTATTGGCCTGGTTTTTACTACTAAGTGCGTGAATACGTGCAGCAGTGTAGCGAATGCCAGCGCTATAAAGTCTCTCAGGCGGGTCCTCAAGGGCTGATGGGTAAGCGAATCGTGGAGAGGCCATGGGCAGTGGTGGCTGCAGACGTGATGAAGCTGCCTCGTAGTAAGAGCCAATTTAAATACATTTTAGTGTTTCAGGATCTTTTTACGAGGTGGATTGAGTTGAAACCATTGCGTGCGGCTAACGGGAAGGCAGTGGCGAAAGCTTGTGACGGGCGGACTTTGCGCGCGCAGGTGAGGGATCAGCTGGGCACCGCGGCCGCGGGGCGGGAAGGGCGCGCGTTAATTGGGAAAATGCGCGACCTCGCCGCGCTGTTTAGTTTTGCGCCGGACACCGAGCCATCGGTCCCGATCGCGTGATAATAAGTATTGTGTGAGCGAGCGAAAAGAATAGGAGATAGATTATAAAGAGAGAGAGAGAGAGAAAGGAGTGCCCAGCTGATTCGCGGTCCCAACACTACCCGGGGACGCGAGAGAGAACGCGGCGACCTCCCGGCCGGATTGTGGCCGAGATTATCACCGAGAAAGCGGCTGCCAGGTAGGGCATTGAAATATATGCATGCCCGCGACTGAGAGAGAGAGAGAGGCGCGGGCGCGGTCCCTCCCCCCAAATATAGTGAATTAATGTACGACCCGGTGAGGGTTCGAGCGAGGCGAGGTGCCTAGGTCCCGAGGTCAGCACCGCCGCGAGCCCGTGGGGGCTCGTCGGCCGGTTCGAAAGGCGAGATGCGCGGTGCCAGAGGAAGGCGTGCGGGGCGAGCGGGCCAGCGGCAACTTTTTGTACAGGCGAATGCGGCGGGGCGGGTTTGTCCCCTCGTCGTCCTTTATATATTAAATAAATATATTTTTGGAAAGATATGCCCTCCCGTGTTAATGGTTTATTTTGAAGGACCCTCCCTCCTCCCGACTTCATAACCGCCGCGATCGACGTAGGCCAGCCGCCCGGGCTGGCCCGGCCGGGTCCCCTCCGGGGCGACCGTAGGGACCTGCATCAGGGCAGGATGGCGCGACCGGAGGAACAATGGCGTGGGGCTCCGGGCCTAAAAAGCACCACGTCACAAGCTTTTGAAGAGTTGGTGTTATTTAGGTGGGAGACTCCGGAGTTCTTATTGACGGACAATGGTACAGAGTTCGTTAATAAGCATCTCCGGGAGATGTTGGAAGATTTTGGTGTAAAGCATGTAACGACGCCTCCCTATCACCCCCAAGCCAATCCGGTTGAGCGTAAGAATAGAACGTTAAAAACGATGATTGCCACGTTCGTTGAGGCTGATCATCGGCAGTGGGACGAGCACTTGCATGAGTTTCGACATGCAATTAACACGGCCGTGCAAGCTAGCACAAAGGTCTCGCCAGCGTTCTTGAATTACGGGCGCCACCCACAGCCAGTGAAGAGTTTGCGACGTGAAGTTGAGGGAGAGAAGGTAGTTGTTCGTGCTGATCCCGAGCATTGGCTTGACCGTCTGAAACGATTGGACGTTCTTTGGGATCTCGTGAGGAAGCATAACGATGAATCCCAGGAGCGAAACGCTCGTGCGTATAATCGCAATAAAAGAGGCGCGTCGTTTCAGGTGGGCGACCTCGTATGGAGGCGCGAGAGCACGCTTTCGGATGTTGCGAAGGGAGTCTCCGGTAAGCTGGTACCAAAATATTTTGGTCCCTTCGAGATTAAAGAAGTGCTTGGTGATGGTGACAGTCTTTCTTCTCGAAGATGCTGGCCGGAAGACCTCTAAGGTGCATATTCAACACCTAAAGCGGTATATACCACCGAGGCGAGCTAACGTACCGACCGACGAAGTGTCGGAAGTCAGTATCTGTTCTTGTGTCGTGGTGGAGGTTGAGTGTAAGTGTAGTGTTTAGCGTGTTATTAAACAATTTTTCCATTTTTTTTCAGGTGGAAAACGGTGGAGAAATGGAGGGAGACATCCCCGTCGAGCCAGCTCCGGGGGTGGAGGATGGTAAGGGCGATGAGGAGTGCCTCGAAAAGCTGCTCCGGCTGGAGCTGCAAGCTCGCCGGGACAGCGTTCCGAAGGATGAGGAGGACGCACTGCTCATAAACGCCTCGGACGAGGAGATGGAGGTGCTAGAGGTGATGAGCGGCGGGGCCGCATCAGCATCTGCGGACCCAGGCCTGCAGACGATGGCGCCCGGTATCAGCAACATCACGGCGGTTACGCCGCCCGTGGGTGACGGGCAGGCGGCCGTCGTAGAGATAGCGTTGGCGGCGGTTGAGCCGGCCAGCCCTGTCGTCGAGCCCATGGAGGTTCCGGCAGGGCGAGAAGAGGCCCCGCCCAACATCTTTCCCGCCGGATACGCCGAGGATTTGCGTCGGGAGGAGGCGATGCGGCAGAGGCTTATGGCGAGGCGCCGTCGCAAATGGAATCCGCGACGTCAGCTCGAGATGGACGACTACTTCTCGAGCTCGACGCCTGCGGATGAAGATTTTGAGCGCCTCTACAAGGCACTGCCGTAGAAGCCGACTTCAGGCGTACTCCTGCCCCAGCCCACAACATCTGCAGAGGGGCCGATCTCGGAGCGTTCCGCGGGAAGAAGAAAGCGGCGGAGGAGGACGAAGAGGGGAGGGCCCGCGTCCGCGTCCGCGATCGCGAGTCACCTCACGAAAGAGGAGGAGGTAGGCGCGGGGAGGGTGATTATGGGTGGCGCTGGGGGGTGTAGCGACCCGAAGGGGCCGTTGGTCGAGAGCGCTCCTTATGTGGAGATAGCTCGCCAGCGGTCTCCGACTTCGGGAGGGCAGGCGCGCAGGGAGGAGCAGGTGGTGTCCGGCCTCAAGGCCGTGAGTTGCGTTGGGCAGGCAGCCTCGTCTAAGCGCTCCACCGGTCGATCCGCGCAAGCAAGTGATCCCGGTGAGCTGGGGTGGGGCTGCATTTTCCGTGGGAGGATGGATGTGCGCGTTGATCCGGCCATTGATCCGCCACCACGCTCATGCCACCGTTGCTAGCGGAGGGGACACCATCGTGTCGATTGTCCCCGGCCCCTGCACTCGGTGTATTGCCACAACTGTGGGCGTTTGGGGGAAACCCTTAACACTTGCCCCCGTTGTGGTGAAACGCATGCAGCGTGGTTGGCGAGTATGGGAGTTCGGCGGATCCGGGAGAGCCACCCCCAAACGCATCCCCGCGTGGATGCTGGAGTTGCGCCGAGTGTGGGTACGGACGTGGCGGGGGGATGGGAGGTTTCAGGTGGCGGTAAGGGCGGAAAGCGCCGGCGCCGATCTCCGCGATCGGAGACGGCACTGGCGCCAATGCCGGTAGCCCCGCGCCTGAAGGCCTCGAAGCCCCAGCCACCGTCACGGACAGACAGCACCTCGGTGAAAAGGAGATTGAGTGCGCCGCCTCGGGTGGTTTTGGGAGCCAAGGTAGGAGCCACCGTAGCATCGCGCACTATGGCACCCCACGTTCCGGTAGCGAAGGGAGTGCAAAAGCGATTGGAAACGCAGGATCGCGAAAGCGTCGACCTGACGCCGTCAGCTTCATACGCGGAGATCCAGACCGCACGGAGCTCCGCGGCTGATCTGACGGTGGTCGGAATGGGCGCTGAAGCATCCGGTGTTTCCCCGCTGATGCCTCCTGCGGGGACAGCAGGGTCCTTGGAGGCCAGCCCTGTGCAGCCCATGGAAGTGTCCGGAGAGGCATTTGACGACTCGGTGGGAAGCGGAGATTCCGTTTCTCTGGGGCTTTCCCTATTGTCAGGACCGATCGCCGTGCCTGCCGGAACAGGGATCGAATTTGTACGGATGGCTCGCGCCTTCCAAGAGGCCAGGCTGTTTCTCGGCGAGCTCCGGAGCGCCGAGCCTGCGGATAGAGGGTGGATGCGAGCGGCATTGGCTCGGATATTCCCGGACCACCCGAATCTGCAGTAGAGCTTGCGGAAGAGCGGTAGCGTTGAGTTTGTGAGGGTGGCTTCAATAAACAGGGGCGGGTTACGCACAGATGGTTCGCGCCTTCCAAGAGGCCAGGCTGCTTCTCAGCGAGCTCCGGAGCGCTGAACCTGCGGATCGGGTGTGGATGCGAGCGGCACTGGCTCAGTTCTTCCGGGACCACCCGAATCCGCAGTAGTTTTGCGGAAGAGCGGTAGCGTGAAGTTAGCAAAGGTGGCCTCAATAATACCAGAGGCCACCGCCCCTTCTGAATTCGGTTGCTTGCCCAACTTTGCACGCTTAGTTTCTTGTGATATTAATCATAAGGATTCGATTTTAGAGTAATGGTGAAGAAGAGTAGCCAAATAAGCGTGTAAGGTTGGCGGCGACCAACCGGATGAATAAACTTGACATCTGGGAAGATGTGAAGTTTAGGGGGGGTATTGCGACGAGTATCTCGCCGTGGTCACCGCGGCACTGAGCACGTGCTCGCAGCCTTGACCATGCGCCGAGTGGGGGGCGCTGGGCTGCGCGAAATTCAGCGTACCGCGGTAATTATCGCGCGGGAAGGCGCGCGGGCCGCGGCGGCTAATAAAGGGGAGAGGGCAATTAGGCGCGCGATCGGCCCTCGATCCTTGCTCGATCGCACGATTCGGATCAGTGTGTCTCAGGACACGGTTTCTCCCGAGACGTTTAGCTGCGGAGCGCCACGTTGTTTTTCGCGCGACGCGCTAATAACTTATTAAGAGCTAAGTGAGAGAGATAGAGTGAAAGAGAGAGAGAGAGAGAGAGAGAGAGAGAAGTGCATTATAGTGCAGGTGCACTCAATCGAAGGATAGAGAGAGATAACATTGCGACACTTTGATCTCACCCTTGCGGTTTGGAGATTGGTGGAGCAAGGGTTAACGACAACAAAGCGAACTTTTGGGACGCTTCGATCTCGCCCTTGCGGGTTACAGATTGGCGGAACAAAAACAAGCTTCTTCCCGCCAATTCGGAGATCGCCGCCGCCATCGGAGTAAGTAAAAATTGAAATAATATATTTTGTAACGCGTGCGCGATCATCCGCGTCGGGAGAGCGAGAGAGAGAGAGAGAGAGAGCGAAAGAAATATTTAGACAGGGTCGTTGAGTGTCGGGATTTATTTTGTAATTTTATTATAATAAACATTAATCATTTATATTAATCAAATACCCGCGTAATCTTTTCGTGCGCCTTTCCCATTATTTTTCGCGTCCCTTATAGCGGCGAGCACCCAGGCTCGCCCCGCCGCGTCCGCGGATTCTCCGCGCGACGATACGTAACAAAGGCAGAGAGAACGGAGAGTCTTTCAGTCGCGTGGTGGCTGGGAGCCGGGGCGAAATCCGCCACCTGGTAACCGCCACGTGACAATTTATTATACCATTTTGATCATTTTGTAATATTTATAATTATGTGCAAAAAGTAAAACAAAAAAAATAAGATTTTGCTTGAAAATGCTTGGCCTGTATAAACGTATGACGCAATAATGGTTATATAATTAAAAAATTTAGTGTCTTTTTATTGTAACCAGTTTATATAAAATGTATCATCTTTTACATTTTGATCGTTAGAAGTATTTAAAATTACACTGAACCATATTATTTAATGTTTAACAAATTTTTATTACAATACGTCGCATCTCTTCCGCGCGCGTCTTCCCTGCACCCATCTGGCGTTGAGGCCTGCTGGCCCTTGCTTCAGGACTGGACCGCATCTGGGCCGGGTGCGCAGCGGTCGCTTGCGGCGTCTCGCCTCCGGCCCCTGGGTGTTGTGGGATGCCGTTGGGTAGGGCTGGTAGACGGCTCGCACGCCCCTATACAGATGGAGCTCTGGGCTGCTGCTGATAGGTGCTCGGTCTCCCGGTGGTGTGGTAGGTCGACCGTATCCCGAGCGTTCGGGGCTGTGCAGTAATTTCCGTCCTGTTAATTCGCGGTCGACAATCATCCGGCAATCCGCACTTTGTTTTCGTGCCGATCGCCTGCCTCGGGTCATTGTATACCCATACGGCCAGCCGTTTTTTAATAGTTATGGATTTAGATGTCAAGAGACGTCTAACTTATAAGATTGGTTTACCTATAATTCACGCTATTTATATAATTCAAAAATTTTATTTAAACAATTTCTTTTATTGCTTTTATTTACTGTTTCTCATTCATAGATGATGGAAAAACTAATATAAGCTCAAAAAATTCTAACGAAAAAATACAAAATTCAAATGGGACAAATACATCAATGAACGATAAGATAACATTTAGTTCCTTAAGTATGTTTTCGTTGGAAAAAATCACATAAATTTAGATCTGTAATTTAAAATTAGAAATGAAATTTACATTGGTTAAAATAACTCCATGAATTTTGTGACATTTATTAATTATTGTCAACGCTCGCGTCAAGTTAATCATGATTAGTTAACCAGAAGTAAAAATAAAATAAATCATAAAAATTTAAAACGATAAAAATATTAATTTTACTCTTAATCATGTCACGAGTACTGGAGATTTATGGGTTATTAACAGTTTTTAATCTAGCTTTCTGTTTCTTTCTACAATATTTTTTATAAAAACATAATAATAATTTCGTATGTAATTTTTACTGCAGGTGATTTTTGACAGACATTGATGAAAACAATATGAATAATTACCTTAATTTATCATTAAATGATGCTACTATCAATGGCAATGAGCATAATTTAGATTTCAATGAAATCGGCTTTAATAAGTCTTCGCAAAATAAAAATATTAACTCCAATTATGAATAGAACGTAGATGTTACAAATAATCATAAAAATGATCGAAATATTCAGTTGATGTCAATTACAAATAGCGAAGTTAATTGTCGCAATAAGCAGGTGTCAGGTATTGATCATAATAATGAAATTAGTGTATCTAATGATGATAATAAGCAAAGCAGTGAGCCAAACAATTGTACAGGTTACTTCTTTTCTTGAATTTTAATCTTCTATGTTTATCTGTTTAATGTCAAAAATGAAATTGTTTTAAAATAAAATGTCAGAAAAGCATAGTTATTACGACTGTGACCGGGAAAAACAACTTTATCACGTTGTTATTTAAACGTAGATTCTCGTGAATTAATTGTACATTATTTAGATGGTTCAAAAGGGACTCGAAGGAAAAAAGGGCAATCCATTTCAGCTGAACAGAAATTTCGAAATGATGTGTCCGATTTTCTGAAAAAAAATGGTATTGTGAAGCATAATAGCAAAGCCATATTGAACTACACTTTTTATTTAGTTAGACCACAATCTGATAAACTCGTTGCTGATTTTGAGATATACAGTGATTGTAAGAGTTTTTTATAGCTATTTCCATTCGGAAGTATTACAAACCTTGTTCTAAAAATTCAAATATAATTCTTCGACTTGTTCATGCAAGTAAAATGTTATTAAGTAAAGTTAATATACAAATATTCAATTATCTTTAGAGAGTTTTGTTGCCTTTACGAGATGGCCCTATAAAGGATATAATCATGAATGATGATATGGTAATGGCTATGCTTTTAAACACCGACATTTACGACATCTTTTAAAAATAATAAAAAGTCAGTTACAGCTCATGTTATGCACAAAAGGAATTTCAGCGTCAAATTTTATCCATTGGACCAATTTTGCTGAAAGTTACTTCAATGCTTATGAAGGTCAAGATATTGACACGAATCTGATTTTGAAAATAATGCCGAGTATGCAGAATATTTGACAAAAATAGCAGGCGATAACATTTCAGAAATACTTGAATCGTCATCAGATTTTCCAAACGCCAATTCAACGAATGATGACAAGTCAACTGAGTCAGATACAGGTTTCTTACAGATATTATTCTTTACTCTAAATAGCTTTTAAAAGAATTTCAGATTGAACTCGAGTCTGACAGGGTTAACTACTGTAATTACATGTCTCTTCCCTTTCTCGAATGTTTTTTCACAATGATAGTTTGGAAGCAGCAGCTTGACGCACCTCTAGCTCAGGACGTGTTGCCTTTGCGTTTGTTGGATTTTCATCCTTCATACTTGCATCTCTCCAAGACCTACAAAGGCCTTGACAACCACCCTGACTCCACATTAAAGTTTATAAAATCTGCTCTAGGAATCAATGATTTCACACTTCCTGACCTACTTCCGTTGTTAGTCATCCTCGCGATAGCTGCTAGTTTCATGGAAGAATAAAGCCTTATAAGTCGTGATCTACTGATCGTGTTCGATTAAGTTGATGCAGGGATTGTTGATTTAGGCAAGATTGAAGTGATACCACTTCAATGCGTTCCTTTCAATTCAGCGTGGATATAATATCGCTAAAGTCATTGTCTCGTAACTCTAAACACCCGTATCTCTATGAGTGTTTAAAATAATATGAGAGCTGCAAATAATATATGGAAATAATCCAGCGTAACCTTAAGACCTTTTGCGCAGAATGTTTATTTCACTACTTATCCACTGTTGTATAGGTTTTTCAATATATTAGGTTGACAATATCTTCCTTCCGCCTTTTTGTCTTTTGAATTTCGCAGCTATGTACAAAGCGCTACAGAGCTCGTATCTGGCAATACATCATTTGAAAGGTCTTGACATAACCTACAAAAGGACGCTGTGCATGATTGGTTTGGATATTGCACTCAACAGTTATTATCGCCGAAATCCGTGCTATTTTAAAGTTTTCCTTCGTTAAAGGAAAATCCTCTACAGAAACGGTCCGTGAGATTAATGATGTTGAAGGGGATAGTACTCTATCACTTCGAACAGTGGAGGAATACCGATTAAATCATGGAAAAAATCAAGTTAGACCGACATGTGGCATCTTGTGACATCGCCAAGGAGATGGAAGTTTGTCAGCAAACCATTTTAAACCATCTGTAGAAAGCTGGATACAAAAAACAAGCTTGATGCTTAGGTGCTACATGATTTTACGCAAAAAAACCTTCTGGACCGAATCAACGCCTGCGATATGCTGCTGAAATGGAACGAACTCGACTCATTTTTGAGCGGATGGTAACTGGCGACGAAAAATGAATCATATAGGATAATATCAAGCGAAAACGGTCTTGGTCGAAGGCCGGTGAATCGTCCCAAACAGTGGCAAAGCCGGGAATTGACAGCCAGGAAGATTTTGCTGTGTGTTTGGTGGGATTGGAAGAGACTCATTCACTATAAGCTGCTCCCATATGGCCAGACGCTTAATTCTACCACCTACTGCGATCAACTGGACTTCTTGAAGCAGGTGGTCGTCCAGAAACGTCCAGAATTAGTCAACAGGAAGGGTGTAGTGTTTCAGCAGGACAACGCCAGACCACACACTTTGTTGATGACTCGTGAAATCTACGGGAGCTCGGATGTGAGATTTTATCACATCCACCATATATCCCGGGCATAGCGCCAAGTGATTACCATCTGTTCCTGTCCATGGCGAACGCCCTTAGTAGTGTAAAGTTATCGAAACAGATTATCGAACAAAACGGCGCATATTTGAACTAAATCCGATCACTGTAATACTTTTTATAAAGCAATGAATACAGAGCAAAATGCGGAAGGGAGATACTTGCCAATCGTATATAAATGGTTCGCAGAAAATGGAGGAAAAAATATTCAAGAATAATCTTCGCTAATCATTCTTCAAAGAATGAAAACAGTCTTTTCATTCATTTGCTGTTAAAGGAAAATATATAATATATGAAGGTGGATCGTTACTGTGATTTTATGGGTCTAAAGAAGTATTTGTTTAATCATCGGGAAGGTGGCGCGGGTTTGAAAGTAGTCACCAGAATGTTACGTTATCGTCGGTAATATTATTGTCCGCTAGAATGAGTAACATTTGTTTTGTCTCCTATCTTGTAACATCATGACCTGAACTTATAAAGTCCTAATTTATATAAATGATTCGTTCATACACGTAATTTTGTAAAAATATTCAATTCTTTAAATGAAGATCAGTGAAATAGATACTATGCATCTTTCTGTTCGTCCAAAGAAACTGATACAAACAGACAGAAAAGAATAAACTGAAGAAAACAAATATCCAAGTCGAAAAAGAGAAAGACATCTCTGGACTCCAAATGAAAAGAAAGCAATAGAGGTATTTCATTATCGATTTTTAAACGGCTTCAAGATTAATGGAGCCAAAAGCATGAAATACGTTGATGGTAATAATGTGATAATCGTGTATAACATAATATATAAAGTCAACACTCTAAGTCATACAATGAGCCTATTTATCATAGAATATAATAAGAATATATTACTTTAAATTATTAATCATAAGCACTAACCATTATAAAGACCAATGGATTATAAAAAGAATCATATGTACCTACATCTTATGACCATACCTTATAAAATAAAGAGCCAATACTGCGATTCTAAGAGACTAATTATGATTAATTCCTAAAAGAAGATTAGATTTTAATTTTATTATTTAAATATTATTGCAAAAATATAGTGTAGTGTAAGATCAAACTAAGAACGAGGTGAGCGTCCTTATACTCTTAATCTACGCACTACCTGGCAGAAACTAACTCTCCCAGATGGCGTAGCTCTTTCTGAGCCTCGGCTCTCGCCGAATGGCTTGGGACAAGCGTCGGCCGATCCTTTCCTTGTGGAAAAGGAGAGGCTGAGCCACCCTTTTTTTCATTGGCGTATCAGGGTATTTGAAATTTTATGACGGGTGGACCGATATCACCCCCGTCACAGACGGTGGTCGCTTTGACAAGGTAGCTATTCTTTTGTACTGAAATAAAACACCATCATCGACTTTTCTCAGGGCTACCATTCGAAATCTTCCCTTCTCAGAGCTGTCTTTTCCAACGTTAGCGGCATGCATTCATTATACCTATCAGTCCTACCACTTAGTAACCAGACCCTACAAGCCGAGTTGCTAGGTATTTACCTCCCTTCGCACCTGTTGCGTATTGTGGATGCTACTCAGCTCCCCAGCTTATATTTTTCCCCCCTGACTTCATCCCTATTTCTTCCCTCCCTAGGAGGAGTGTTTAGCCGACAAGAATCCAACACTACCCATCCAGTCGGTCTCCATCGCCGTCGACAGGCGGCGATGTGTGCCCTTCGGGAGGGTGTCTTTTGAAGATTTCAACCTTCCAGGAAAAAAAGAAATAGATTCCAGTTCAGATAATAGTCGGAAAATTAAGCTCACTGAGGCTCTCGTATCGAGGACTGGAGCAATTTAGACGCCTAAGCTTTAACCACGCGCGCCGGACCCCGAGCCATCAACCGCTACACCTACACCCAAGTGTTAGATCCCTGACATCCTATGTAGAAGTGCCGCTGGTGTGTATAATTATGTTAGACACCCAACAGCGCTAGCCGTTCGACTGCTGAAAGATGTGCTGCAGCACTAACCACCCACAGCTTCTCAAATGCCGGCCTAATATCTTACCTTCATATTATCAACACGTTCTCTCTCTTGCTATCTCTTACTATCTCTCTATCTCTCTCTCTCTACCGCAATGTAGATGGACATAGCACCCCCCACTAAAAATTATAAACCAAAATTTGTTTAATTTTTGCGATCTGGCCAATTTTACTGATTTTAATGACTAAAGTATGCTGAAGCATGAAAAAGTGAACCTAACCTTAACAGGATTACCCACGGCCCCCCCCCCCCAATTAATTTTTTTTCGTAAAATCTTATACTGGTCAAGAAAGGAGCGCCAGCGAGCCTGATGCGTGCGATTCGTCCGGCCGCGTTAAGGCACTCTCATGTCTATAAAAAGCCCCACTAATTGAAGGAAAGTTCCCCGGATATGAGTTTACTACGTGATTCCATAGCTCACGAATACTAGCATGAACATTTAAGTTAAGTAGTAAATTAGATTAAGTTATATTAAGAAAATAAATGAAGTTGTTGTTTTGTCTTAACGAGTTTTTTTGTTGTTGATAGGTAATGTAAAATAAACCGCCTCAACGTGGCTGCTACGTTAACAAACATGCAAAATTTTTAATATAATAAAGATACTTTTCTGAATTATTTTAGTTGTAACTGTTGATATCTAACTAATGTCTATATTCGTGGATACTGTTTCGCATGTCGAGCATCGAGCGTCAATTGGGCTTGCTCGGGCTTCTCGTGTGAGTGTGCATATGTGTGTATGCCTCGAGGCTGTTAGGAATCAGTTGTGAATCAGACGGGCGTTACATTGTTGTGACTCGTCCAGGGCGAATCAGCACGCGGCAATGACAGATGTCCGAGACGAGAGGTTTCTCCCGAGACATCGATGCGCGCACCGGACAAGGTGTATGACCACCCTCTGACTCCTCAAGCCCGGCTTGACCTATATTCTGTCTTCCCTTCAGTTCAGTATAGTTTGCTCGTGTGCGAGCGACTCCAGCCTGCTGGATTGACAATGAGGTAAGAGAGGCCTTTCGATCGCGGAAAGTAGCATGCGAAAGTTATATATCGCGTAAGAGCGAGTGTATGTGGTTCGTAATCGTGTAATTTGAGTTTTTTAATAAAGAGTGCGCTTGTTTGGGCTTTTCGCCCTACGCTGTGGATGCATTACGCCCTTATCATTTGAACTCATTTTAGTTAAATTCAGATGCAGAGGTCAATAATTCAAATATAAATCATAATTGAACACAAAAAATTATACAACTTATTAATATTATCTTATATTAAAAAATATATTTTATTAAATTAACGAAAATTAAAAATTAAAAAAGTTGATATTAATACATAGAGAATTTTTTTATAGTGAAAAAACATTTATTTTTCGTTCAAAACGAAGTTTATTATATTCTTTGAATAATGGTAGGTTAGTAACTCGAATGAAATTAACTCGATGAGTTATTTTATGTACTATTAATGAATTATAAAGTATAACAATTCAATACAAGGAAATGTAATAAAATCAATTTGACATTGATAATGCTGCGTACAAGAGCGGCGCGTTATGTCACATGTGTGTTTCGGAGCAAGCGATGACGTCACGCTCCCACCAGCTGAGCCGAAGCCGACGCGCTGAATTGGTAAACAAAGAAGCGCTGCGTTCCAGGCCCGATTAAATGCCTCGCTACAACTGTTTGCGCAAATTTCAATGATATATGAAATTTTAATATTTGTAATAAATGAAATAAAGATGACAAGAAGTTCAGAGATGCCGTGGTTGGCAAGGCGCGGCGTAGTTATATATTTGTTTTTATGGTCCGTCATTAATGGATGCGATCGAGGCTGGTTAGGGCGAGATTCAAAATAGGCTTGTTTTGACGTGCACGGGCTGAAAGGAGGTGCCTGTGGCACGTTTTGTTCCGGGCGTCTTCCCGGAGGCATCTTTGGCGGAAGCGAGATCGAAGCGACTCCTAGAGAGCCTCCAACCGGAGCCGAGGGTCGACCGACGAAGCTCCTGGGTCATGGAGATCGGTATGCACAGGGTCGGGTGCACACGACCCTCGGGCCACTTCCGGAAGTGAGGGATGATCAAGCCTGCGAATCTCGCCCAGAAAAGTTCGGCGGAGGCGCACAAGTGGTAAGGAGTTTCGACTCGCGGCCTGAGGAGCGGAACGCGGCACTTTTGTTTGAGCCTTGCCAGCATTTGCCTCGGTGTCTCACAATAATAAAAAAAGAAAAAAGAGTTTCATCATTTCTCCCAAGTTTTTATTTATCACTCCTTCGCCTCTCTCCTCTTCCATCGCTTACCCGCAACAGATAATAACATTTGACATTATCAATACATAATCGCAAATAGTCATAAATATCAACTCAAGAATATTTATTTCATTAGTATAATTTTTTGTGCTTATCTATAATATACTAATTTTTATAATTTATATTATATACAATGTCAATTTAGTAGTTCAGTAAATTTATAATAAGTACTGATACTATGGGATAAAGTACAAGAATAGTATTAGAATGGGTACGAGTGGAACAATAAAAATGTTAATAGAATTAGGGAGAAATTTACAAGAAATATTTCTCGGTAAGATACTTACATTTATTAATAATATTTTATTTGACATCACTCAAATTGTTTTCGAATTACAACAAATACCAATATGTTTAAATGGTTTTTTAAATCACCAACCACCAAAGAGATAAAAGTAAAATAATAATATGAAAATTCTGATAATTTTACAAAAAAGTTTCATTGAAAACAATAGTCTAAACAGCGGAATAAACTATGACATTAATTTTTGTTTGAGCACATTAAATTTATTAAGTGTTTAAGTAAGAAACAATACCTTATCATTACAACAATCTATCACTCACTTGTAAAAGAACAAGAAAACAACATTCAATGTCACCTTTATTACTTTTCCATTTTTTCTCGCTATGTGCTCTCTCGCTTAATTTCGCCTGACCCTGTTTTATAATAAGTTTTGGGAAGTCCTAGGATTTCCTTACATATATATGTTTTGGTAAATTATTAGAAAACACAATGTAACAAATTTTACAGTAAATTACATAGATGACATTTTAGTTTTTTCAAAAACATTCAGGGAGCATATCAGTCACCTCACACAACTTTTAGAAGCCATAAAAATAAAAGGATTTAGATTGAAATTCTACAAATGTGAATTCGCTAAAAATTCAGTAAAATACCTCGGTCATATAATAAAATATAACGTAATTTCTCCAATAAAAGACAATTTTTTTATTTAATTTCAATACAAAACTTTTCTATACCAAAATCACAAAAAAATGTAAGGCAATTTTTAGGGAAAATAAATTTCTACAATAAATATATACCAAACAATTCAATCATATTGGATACTCTGCACAACTTACTAAGAAAAAAGAAACAAAAAGAGAAAAACAATTTCATCTGAATCAAAGAATGCCAAGATTCTTTCGAATACATGAAAAACTTCCTTTGCTCAAATCCGGTTCTATGTATCTTTGACCCACAGCTACACATACACATGTATACGGATGCAAGTCAAAAAGGAACTGATGCGATACTAAAACAACCACAACTTAACGATGACAGGCAAAGAAAAACCGGTAGCATACTTCTCAAAAAATTAAACGACTCACAAAAGAAAAAAAAGCAATCTATCTAGAAGCATTATCTATAAAGGAAGCTATGAGATATTGGCAACATTGATTAATAAATCGACCTTTTAAACTATTCACAGATCATAAGCCATTAGAAAAAATAAATGTGCGGTCCAGGCTAGACGAAGAGTTGGGTGATACTATACATTACCTATCAAACTACGATCTAGAAATAATATACCTCCCACGGAAACAAACCCTAGAAGCGGATAGCCTAAGCAGAAATCCGGTACTAGAATCGCCCGAAAATAACAATAATGATTTACAAACGGTATACTTAATTACACTACAAGAGATTTTAGAAGACCAAAGTGAAAATTTAGATAAGAACAAAGAAAAGCTAGACCAAAGAACAAACTTATATTATAAAAGAATAAAAAATAAAGAAAAAATTATTATATCAGAAAATTTAAGCAAAAAAATAATAAAGGACACACAAATTATGGCCATTTAGGCATGAATCAATTACAAAGAAAAATTGGAAAACATTATACAACAAAAAACCTAACCACAAATATAAAAAATTTATGTAAAAATTATGAAACTTGTATAAAAAATAAATCAAAAGGATATAATAAAATCGGTTTGATATCACACCTAGGCCCAGCTAAAAGCCGTTCGAGATAATCTCAATAAACACCATCGGAGGGTTTAGGCGGCTCCCGTTCCACAAAAAAATATTTGCACCTCCTTGTCGACCACTTTACAAGATTTGCCTATATTCTAACATCCAAGACACAAAAAGCAAGTGACTTCATTCAAATAACAAAAAAGGTACTAGAAGATAACAACAAAATAAATATCATTGTAACAGATCAATACCCTGGCATAAATTCTACAGATTATAAGAAATTTTTAGATAGTGAAAATATAAAACTCATATTCACAGCAGTAAATGCTCCTTTCTCAAACGGTCTAAATGAAAGACTTAATCAAACCTTAGTTAATAAAATTAGATGTGCAACATACGAAAATAGCAAGTCTACATGGACTAAGATAACCCAGGAATGTGTAAACAAATATGAAACAGAACATACAGTCATAGGTTTCAGCTCAAGATATTTATTATTAGGAGCAGACATGTCAATACTACCTACAGAATTTAAACAAAACAAAACAATTGAAAGACTAAAGAACGACAGAAAAATTAGCACTAGAAAATAGTATAAAATACCACAAATATAACAAAAAATTATTCGATAAAAATAAAAAAGATTATATCTTCAACATAGGTGACTCGGTATATATTGAAAATGATAATAAACTAAACAGGAAAAATTGGACAAAGTAAAAATAGGTCCATTTAAAATATTAGAAAAAATATCACACTTCATCTATAAAATCGATATCCGACATAAAAAAACAGAATCAAACCTATACCACATTTCAAAACTTACACCTTCACTACATATACCAACGACTGCGGACAACAGCTAGAGAAATTCCCGTACATATCAACAGAGAAAAAAAATATTTCCAAATTTTTTTCTTCGCCCAGGAGGGGGGATGTTAGGAAATTCTAGGACTTCCCAAAACTTATTCATAATTGCCGCGTAAAAACTATTTGGTAAATTCGTGGGTTAATAAAACAGGGTCAGGCGAAATTAAGTGAGAGAGCACATGGCGAGTAGAAAGGGAAAAGTAATAAAGGTGTAACACTGAAAAGGGACGAATAAATAACATTGAATGTTGTTTTCTTGTTCTTTTACAAGTGAGCGATAGATTGTTGTTATGATTATTATAAATAATACAAAATAAAATTCTTGATCTTTTACAGAAAACCCTTCGTGTTAATTTTAGTCCTTAAAATCTCGTCCCTGTTGATAAAAAGAGACGACGCATTATATATATCGCCTCGCCCACTTTCACGTGCAATGGGGGAGTGCCTTATATACTCGCCCCGCGGCCGCGCAACCAACATGGCGCGACTATCAACTGGCCGCTCAGCTGATGAGCTGCTACTGCAACTCCCGCAGAGGCGGTGTCGTCTTTGAAACCGCCCGAGTCACAAGGGATTAAGGGCGATGGGGGACAGGACGGTTCTCCGAGCGCCGACGCGGAAAAATAAGCAACTCGAATTAACAATACTCAATCTTTTATTAAGAGAGGAATTCTAAATTTACAAACTTTTACAATCCGATTCGTTGGTCGCTCCTAATTCTTCGCCGGGTTACGAATTGATCGAATTCGTGTTCAATTATATTTGAATCGCGCGCCTAATTGTGATTTTGTACTGAGTATGCGCACGCGCCGCCTCTAGTGCGCCCCCGGCGGCGATCGCAGCGCCCTCTCGCGGTCGATTGCCGAACCATGGGGTAAGGGTCCTACGACGGTGGGAGGTCCGCGATACACTCGTGCGCCCGCTTTTTCCGATTGTGAGAGAGAGGTTATCTTTCTCTCTCTCTCTCTCTCTCTCTCACTCGCTCGCGCATCGCCGCTATTTTCAATATGAATGAGAGAGGAGTGTTTTCTTTCTCTCTCACTCGAAGTGCACTGGCAAAAGTGCGACCGGCTTCGCAGCGACCGACTACACGATTGCAGTAATTAGTGTTGTGTCGAAAGTGCCCTACACTCTGTCTTTACACTCGGCATCGGTGCAGGTCCACCGGGTCTCCTAACTCGAAAAAGGCGTCTTTTCTGACTTCGGGATCGAGCTCCTCGTCTCGCGTCAGTCTCTCGTAGAGACTCCCGAAAAACTGGCTTTTCCCGCCTTTCTCCGCCTAGACTTACCTGTTCCAATTTTCCTACCTAACCTCTTTCTGTTGGCCTTGACGGGCCTAACTCTTGGCACTCGTTATTATATATATTTATATATATTTATATATATTTATAAATATGCAACTAATGTTATTTAAGTGCAAATATTAATAATCATACATATAGTAAAGAGAATTTTATATAAACCTGTAAAGATAAAATAACCAAGGCGTATACAAATTTTTTGGATCAAAGTAAGATTACCTCTTTTATAAAAATATAGAAAACGTTAAAAGAATTAAATTGACAACAAACTACATAATTCTAATTGTCTAAATATATATATATATATATATATATATATATATACATATACATATAACAAGAGAAAAATCTTACAAATTTACAAACACTTTAAAGTTATTTTATCTAAATAAATAAATGCGAGCGCGTATTAAGATGCGTGGGAGTGCCAGAGAGGCCCAGGGAAGCATCTTACTCACACTTACAGTTTTTGCGGAGCGCTTACACTATAAAAGAAAAGTCCGAGCCATGCAAAAGTTAGCCTGACTGTTTCCACTGAATCTACCAGTGTAATACACTCCTTAAATCGACTTCGTGTCGTGAAGGATCTACAAACTCAGAACTCAGCTCAGTACTGTCCGTTCAATATACGTTAATATATTGTAATCTTATATTCAACAAAGAACCACTACAGCAGTGTAATAAAAGAAAGTAAGAAACAATTTGTAAACTTAATATCTTAACACCTAAATCACTCAGTCTTTATTTTATTTATCACATCTCCTTTTGGTTCTTCCTCTGATTCAAGTTGCTGAGACAACCTGGATAGAGGATTGATTCTGCTTCTGTGCAAAATACAGTAGGTCGTAATTTCTTCCGGGGCGTTGCCATAGTAAGGACGAGATTCCTCTGTGAGCATCAGCCAATCACCCAAATATCCTTATGCTAACCCGGCTGCTCAACAATTAAGTGTACGACTTGTGTACAGCAGCCATTCCTTTAAGAAAAACTTCAACCCCTGGTAACCCTCGATTAGACATCCACAAAGAATTTTATATTAAAGAGTTTTATATTATTTTTATGTAACACAAGGTTTTGCGAAGTAAATTTTCCTGCCTCTTCCCTAGCTCGTGTGCTCAGGCACAGACTATAAACGAGGCATTCGATTAGTTAAGTCAAACTTAACTTGAAGGTGTGATTTCCATCCTCACAAGGGACGGACGTCACATTCGTATGCATTATTTGGTAGTTTAAATGAACTTAGTTATTCAATTATTATAATAACAAACAAATTAAAAGTAGAACTGTTTACTTGTGTAGAGTATTCGATAAACTAGATTACATACATTTATTTTTTTAAGTATAAAAGTAACAGTTAATGGTTTTGGATTATTTCCTTCCTCGTAGGTAAATATATGAATCTCGTAGGTAGGCTTTTGAGAATTAGAAGGCTACTTAGATCTCACATCAATAATTTAGATGTTAATAAAAGGGGGCATCTATCCATTACTTGGATTCTACAACCGATAAAGAAGAGAGGTAGGTACAAAGCTCTCTTTCCCACATCATTCTACCTTCCTGGAAAATATCCGTACCCTTTACGCACAAATAGATAGACCTCTTAAAAAGCAGATGCTCCCATGCTGGTCCACGCCGCTCGGCACACGTGCATTGAACGCCTGTTTTTCTCCATAGTTGTAAAGTCACACTCCAACGCACTATTTTTTATAAAAAAATTTTCTTATGATGGACACATCTGGCGTCCCCATAGGATGGAAGAAAATGGACAAAAGAGTTACTTAAAACTGAAAATCGAGTACTCCAATCCCTTTTGGATTCACACCTCACATTCCGCAAGACTTGGCAGAACCAAAATACATATCTGCAACCCAGGACTCATTGAAGGACATCGAGGACGATCTCAGAGTTTTTGGAGGGATTAAATGAAGCCACAGAACAAAATTAATAACTAATTAAATGAAGAATAAATGCAAAGCTCGTGCGTCATTAATGAGACAAACTACAAATATAGTCGTTAAACTTCGAAATCAAACGATATACGGTCCCAGCAAAGTAATATTGTCACCCAATACACAGTAAGTTAGTGTAGTAATAGCTAGGAGACAAAAAATTCGTCAAAAACAGAAAGAAGAAAGAAACCATATTCAAACAAAATGACGCTTACAAACATAGGCGAGCCTATTCCGTTTAGCATTAAAGAAAAAAACTTTCGTTATCGCTGAAGGCCTGATATTAGTGATACAGAAAGCAGCGAAAACAGTAAAATCGTCGTCGACTTACTTAGTCAAATAGTCAATCAACACGACATAAATGCAGATCCCATAGATCTAAATATCAGTTAAAATAACGATGAAAAATGTCACTAAATCATCACAAAATAAAGTAGGGGAATCAATGAAATCCCCACAATTCTGAAAATTATACACAGCATATTTTCTCAGTACAAAACTCTCAGCTGTGATAATAGGTCCAAAGAATTATTAAAATATAATAAACTATTGGAACAATAGAAAGGAAATTTAAGGTAAGTAAAATAAAAGGAAGAATAATAAATACAGATTTGACTTATGTATTCAAGGGAAGGACTTCAAATCTATATCAACTACGGAAAAAAACATTCGTCAATCCCTGATAAATTTACGAATTTCCCTAATTAATAAAAACTTGAAGGAAATTAGCACATCGTATTAGAATTAAATAGAGAACCTAGAATGACGTGAGATCCTCAGCCTAACACACCAAATATTTGAACAAAAACCTGGATCAAAATAGTTATCTGCAAGGGAACATTAAAGTATGTACCAGAAAGCAATGGAGACAACATTTTCCGACATTTATATAACCCACTGGCGATTATCGAGGTATATCTAAGACGTATATAATCGGATGCGCCAGAATTTTTACTAGGAAAATATAAATGCAGACATTCAGAAACATATTCAGCAATGTGCGAAATGCGAATTAAAAAAATTAGTTAGGCTCAGAACCTTCGACATATTCTCCCTTGGCATTGTAGGACCCTTTCCCATCACTAGTAATAAAAACGAGTACATTCTCAGTATATCTAAGTTCTCGAACCTGCATGACGGGCAGACGGGCGTAACTGCATAAGTAGCGGGTGCTCCGGGCCCGCCTGCCATGACCCGTGTTTTTTCTGCCCAGTTAAAAACTCGTATAACACTATGAGGTGCTCGTTCCCGTCCTTGTCTTCCTGGATTAAAACAGCACCGATGGCAATATTGCCGGCGTCGCTTTGAATCATGAAGGATTTCGAGAAATTTGGGTGCGCTAGCATAGGAGCCGCCACCAAAGCCGCCTTTAAAGACTCGAAAGCTCTAAACTGATTCTCTCTCTCTCTCTAATTGCATGCCTCCTCTTTCCTCAGGAGCTTTACCAAGGGAACTTTAACCTCCGACTCCATGAGGATCAACTGTGAATACAATCTCATTCTCTTCAGTGATTTCCAATCCGGCGCCGACGATGATCCGAAGCACATAATCCAACAATTTCAAGTCAGCTATTCTCGGGTTGGTAGGACATTCTGTTGGGACCGTGATTCCTACCACTGTGAAGTGCTCAGGTCTGCCTTTTAAATCCTGTGCCATTAAGGTATCCTTCCCTAGGCTTTCCCGTGTCTAGGCTTTCCCTCGGTATTGCCTGTGTGATGTGTTCAATGATCGAGGATCAATCAAAAACAGGCCTTCCTCGAGCCCCGTGACTCATAGAGGTGTCCTCTGACTGACTTGCCCCTCCTGTGCTCGCTCCCAAATTCTACCTCACCAGTTAGCAATGTGCCATGATTGTCTGCAATAGAAACATACATAGATTTAGCACTGCTCGGGGCTCTGTACCCGAAACCCTGGCGCAGAAAGAATGGACCGCCCCCGGGAGCCCTAGCGGATCTTCAGTGGCGTTGGAAGTTTTTAGGGCCGAAGTCTGTCACTATTTGCACAAAGTCCCCCAATCACAACAACCAGCCAAAATGATCTGCTTTGGTGTGCCTTCTAAACGTGCAACAGGCATTAGACAATCTGGCATGAAGTGTCATCCTCAAATCGATCCAAATGAACTATCCTCACTATCTAATTGGTATGTTAGAATTGTATCTCTCGAATCGCACTATTCGAGTTAGAAAGTGCCACGAGGTTACTTCCTGTCAAATAATATAATATTTAAATCACACTATGAAATGTTTGCGAAACCGCAATATTCTGTGGAACTCTTTCGTAAAGTATCTGGACGTTACCCTCGATTCCAAGTTTATGTGACACCCGCACACCCTGACCACGCGTAATAAAATCAATGGCGCCTTTATCGGTATGAAACCCTTCTTCCCCAATAAGAAAATTTCTTTCAAACTAAGCTTCGGTTTTTCAAGGCCATAATTCTTAGCATCGTATCCTACGCTATCCTCATTTGGTTCCTCTGGTATCCTCAACTGCTCGCTCAGACAAACTCAACCTGCTTCACGAAAAATTCATAAGGCTCCTTCGTGCCTCACTCGGCTACCATGGTTTGTTTGAAACATTCAGATTCTACGCGAAACAGGACTTCCGACTCTCGCCGATGGCGATCCCAAACGCGCTACCACTCTTCGCAACTCCCTAGCTAATCACTTCAATGATGGGGGCCCTCCTCAAATATACTTCAAAGTCCTATAATCTAGTAGTCAGGCCCTTCTAGTTGGGTTACTAGGTTCTCTCTCAGTTTGCGTATTCCGTTGCGTCTTGCGGGTGCTACAGTTGGGTTGGATCAGGGACCACTCTAATAAAGACATTTTTACCACCGAGGATTTTACCATTAAGATTATTTACAAGGCTTGCTTGAATTAACTTTACATCTTGAATAAAAACCAGACTGTATAAAAAATTTATATTAGAATATATTTTATATCTGTAAAATTCTGTAAATTTGATTCTTTATGAGTATGAGTCATTACGAAATAACCAAGTAAATACAATTTTGAATATAAAATTTGTGGTTGTATTAGGCTTCCGAACTAACCTTCAAATAACCTTTGAATGTTATTTCAGAGATCAAAGTTAAGGCTAACATCGTATTTTGTCGTCTAGCTTATAAAAGTTTTGTGCGAAATATTTTTTACCTATGTATGCATAGAAACATCTATGTATCAACATATGTAATATGTACATAGCAAGGTAAACAGTAACTTTTAATGTGTGTTATTCATGTTTAAGTTTTAGATATTGATATGTATTTCATAATTTTATATTTAACGATAATGTCGTGTTGATCAACAGGATGGGCTAAACCTGAATGAACGAATTATCAGGATATAACTTTTTATGGATTAAATAATTACCTGACTCTTGTTTAATCGTAATACGTAATTTGAAATTTTTTTTATGAAACCTAGATGTGAAAGCTAATTTCAGAAAGATAGTTATAATAATGTTACATAATCTTTCTACATATATTTTGATTATTTACTGATTACTTTAGCTTTATTTGAAAAAAAGTGACGATGATTATTTAATTATAAATATATTTGAAAGTAAACCATATCAATTAACTTACATTTATAGATGGATTTGTTTCCGAGATAGTAGAACTCTGTATAGTTACCTGTAATATATAAAAAGTTATTACAATTGTGAATTATGAAATTATGTACTACTTTTGTTTAAATATAATTTGAATTACCGATCCTCTTAAATTCGGTAATTTTGATGCGTCTATTCTACCAATATCCCATTGAAGAATTTTGTTCACTGAATCAAAACTATATTTTCCTTGATTTGGAATTAAGTTGCAGTTTAAAATATTTTTAGGCATAGGTATTTCTAAACGTACATTCTCTATCTAAAAATTTACATATATGTTATTATAGATTTTTAAGATTAAATTATGCAAAAAATAATTTTTAGTTCACAGTTCAAATATTATGATAATTATTATTGAGAAATCATATGAATAAAGCATAAGGCTTTGGTTTAAAAACCAAACTTCTTAAAGTCACCACTAGCATATTTTAAATTTTTTATCAGAGGCGCCCTGAGTACTAAGCTGAGCAACTTCTGTTTGTCACAATTGTACCTCGAATGGTATAGATAATCTTCAGAGACCTTCTAAATCTTAAACACCGTACAAGAAAGCAAAGCTACTTTCGGTATCTTTTAATTAATTCCATTTCTTTTAGGAATATATTTCTAATATTCTGAGCATAGCGGTACTTTCTATTTATTGTTTCGTTGATTTTCCGCAAAGACAAAATTAATCAAAGTTATTAATAATCGTATAAATTAGAACGCATTAAAATATATTTGACAAAGTAAGCGCTGCTAATTAATTTGAGTGCTTGATGTATCAAAAGTAGCAGTGGTAAAAAAAAGAGACATCGTTACAAATCCCGGCGCGATGATCTCCCTACAGGAAGAAGATTAAGAACATCTCAAATTATTAACTCAGAGACGTTTAGATACTCGCAGCTACTGGTGTAGCTGCCGAGCTAGCTCGTTGTTACTAGAGCGTGAATTTAAAACCATGAACGAGTACAACCAGCGAATACTTTCACTTATAAAGTTCCCCTATTATGCGCCGAATTTTCCAAAAAATACTGAAAATGTCGATGGTATATGCTCTCCATTCTTTTGGATTTAACGTTAGTTATATGGCATGAGTACAAGAAGCAGTTAAAATAAATATTTAATTCTTATAATTAATAATGATTAATAAGTATGATAAGGTAAATTAAATAACAAAGATTTCTTTTTTTTTTTTTACAAATAAATTCTCGTTTTTCGTTTACAATGAGAACAAATAAGACGCACGCTACAATTCGCTTATTAAACATCAAGTCTGTAGCTTCTCGCACATACCTTTTGCTTCTTCTCTACTTTTACTGTAGCTTCCGATATTACTTTTCGGAAAGGTCGACATCGAATGCTCGCACTTCCGGCGAGCCTAAGTAGCGTTGTGAGCTTGGGAAACTTCGGGCTCGTTCGCCGACCTCGCACCGCCTCCGGCACGCTTGTACACCAAAGACGCGATCCACCCATACGTACACCTTTACCAGCTCACCTTCGCAAAAAATACGTGTGTATGTGTTTGATGGAAAAAGGCGTGACTATGAAAATCTCACCTGTGCCTTCCGCTCTGGCGTCCAAGTACTCGGAAATAGGTAGTTTCTACATAGAATAGAAACAACTCCCGCTTTTACAATGGTATTGACTTTCCGGAACACTGACATTCTGAATGCTTACATGCAACGACTGTCTACCTCATACTCGTCTGGCAATAAGACCAGATACTCCAGAATGAGCTGGGACAATTGCCAGATATGCTCCGGATGCACTTGAGCGAGTTGCTCTGACAGTTCATCCAAATCCGAGTTAAAGTACCTCTTCTTAGATTATTCAATTGTTCAAGAGAGCAATAAGCACGAAAACACAGAATTATGCGTAACTAATTCCCTTATGTAAAATATTCTATATCATTAAAATAACATCAATTTCGTTAAATATAAAATTTTAACAAATTTTATTTACATAATTTCATAATAAAATTGTATGACTAAAAACTTAAAGTCTTACTCATTAAACAAAAACAAGTTGCTTGATCCCGATTCTATGATTTCCTTGATTGATTCTTAAGAAGTAGCGACATTTAAAGTTAAATGGAAATCGGCTCAGTTAGTTATTCGTGGAGTGGCAGGAGGAACTCAGAAAATTCTTGCTGTGCTTGAAGTTCTGTTTGAAGTTGAAAACATCGAGCATGCAATCAATCTCAGAATTGTACCATATATAATTCTTAGGGTAAATTTTAGTTTTAGGTATGGTTTTGAGATATCGCTACTGTGATCTTTCTGCAGAATTCCTGGTGGAAGATACGTAGTGGCTGCAGACGTAATAAAGCTGCCTCGTATTAAGAGCCAGTGCAAATGTATCTTAGTATTCCAAGATCTTTTTACGATGTAGATTGAGTTGAAACCGTTGCGTGCGCCTAATGGGAAGGCAGTGACCAAAGCTTTTAATGAGCTCGAAGTTATGGTGGAGCCCGCGGGGAGCCTGCCACACGGCCGGCCGTATATGAACAAGGACCCGAGGCTCTGTCGGAGAGACGACCGGAGATCGACCAGCACCTGTTTTTTGTCAATATCAGTACGTACGTCTCCAGTAGTCTTAGTAAGACGATTTCAGTAGAGATAGATGTTGTATGACACCAAGTGTTCCATAAGCTGATTATACACAAATCTTTCAAGAACTTTTAAAAAAAGCAAGGCAATGAAATTGGCCGAAAATCATCAGATCTCATGTTGAGCCTCGCGACTGCTGACTCAACGTCAAAATCCTCCGCCAGTGACGGCCCCCAATCATAGCTCGCCAACAACCGTACAAGCACCTCACCATCGATGCTCTTATAATCCCTATATCTGAAAGAGCAACAGATAGATTCAGGAACAGGTACCTCTACTGTAACATTAATTAGGTTGTGCTTACTATGAAAAGGAGTAAGTATATTGGCAGCGGAGATTACCGTATCATTATCCTCCACAAAAATTACGTCAATCCAGGTGCGGAATGTAGGTAGAATATGCGTAGGACCGTGTTTGATAATCTGCAAGGACAGCTCAGCCGTGAGTCTGCGAAGAAACGCGGCATCATCACTGGAAGTACAGAGATCAGTAATCCGGCGCTAATCGCTGCAATTCATCCAAAAATTTAGAGTTCCTTCTAAATGAAACATGAGGGGACCTATACACGACACAAACTAATGTAGGCTCAGAGGCACAATACTGCACAGAGCAGATCAAGCACCCATGGCCTTCCAGGCCCCTCAGTGTGTGAGATAGAGAGTATACATACTCGGAATTGCTTTTCGATATAAAGCGCGACTCCCCCACTATTAACATTGCGATCTTGCCGAACTACAGAAAATCCATCAAGACCGATGACTTCATCCATGATACTAGAACCTAACCAGGTTCCTGCTACACCAAACAGATGATAAGTAAGATGATTATGTAAATGCAGATGGAGTCCCTCACTGTGAGCTCCGCTAGTGCCTATAAGAGAATCCGCCACCCCTATTGCATCTCGCAACGTTATCCTTATTATTATTCCCCCTCCCACTCCCGATGACCAGCGATGGATCGTTTGTCCTATCTAGTCAAATATGATAGGCTCTTATACCACAACTGGAACGTCCATCTTCAGAACCTTGAGTCAACACAGACGAAGCGAGAAGATTACGGCTTAAAGAAAAACTGGCCACCGAGTTAACACCTCAGCTCAAGTATGAATATTTATAGTCCAAGTAAATTAAAAAAAATAAATTTGTAGTGTTTAGTATAGATATGTTAATGCAATAATTATAATTTTTTAGATGCCGCTATCAAGAATAAAGTACTATATTTTCTTAATAATAGAACAACATTTTGCAGCATTGCTCGTACATAAATATGTGAATTAATAAAGATGTTAATAAGTATTTAAAGAGCTTTTTTTTATTGAAAAGTAGGATTTTACTCAACGATTCGTTTGCAATGACATAAAAGAGGCGGCTAAGGAAACGAATCTACAAATATTTTGTTTAATAAAACGAAAATATACTTGAATGAAATTTTGCATAATCAAGAATCAAGTTATACTAAAAAATTTTTAGCTAAATAATCTCTGCATCGGTAGATGTTGAGGTAAAAAATTACGTATGCGTCATTATTTAGTAAGTCAATAACGTTAATAATTGTACATCTAAAAATTGATATAGAATATCAAATATGATATAAATGTATTATAATCTGTTGAAACTAAGTGAAACCATCACAGGGGAACGTTGTCGAACGCAATCGATGCGTTTGAGCCGAGCATTGAAGCAGACAAGTTCATCGTATCAAAAGAGACATGATGAAGTTATACTGTTATATGACAATGCTAGAACACACATAAAAAAACATGTCAAGGCATGCTTAGAAATCCTAAATTCGGAAGTCTTAGCCGACTCGCTGTACTCTTTGGATATTACTCCTTTCGACTAACATCTGTTTCGATAATTGTTCCGATTCTTTTTGAATGAGCAAGACTTACTTAGTCTAGATTTGTTCATTTTTCATGAAAATAATAGGTAGGTGCAAATTATATTAAAATTAATATAATTAAATTATTATTATATTAATAAAATTTAAAGTAGGTACATATTTTCGTTTAATCACCATCGAGGTCAAATAACTTCTCGCAGGCAGTACAAAACAAAACTTTTTAAAGTAAATGTCGAACACATTTTAAAATAAATACGAAATTATTATATAAGCAAATAATATACATAAATAATAATGATTAGATTTTGTAAACTTACTGTTCTCCCTACGGTCTGCTTAGGCCCAACTGTAATGTCAATTTTTGCACCACCAATTTCCTTAAAATTTAAATTATGTTTAATATATATTGGAATTGCCACAGCACTATAGGATCTTATATGATATGATAGTAATCTAAAATTGCCATCTGGCGGTATGAAGGACAACATTTTTTCTGACTGAAAAGTGAATAAAATAAATGAAAGTGAAATTATATTAAAAAATAATAGTTAATGTAAAATTATTTATACCTCCCATCTTTTAAATCTGATGCAGGGATGAAAACTAATATCATCGAATAATCTTGGATTAACAAACGATAATGTTAAATCTGGCATTCCACTAAGTTTAATGCAGCAATCAATCTAAAATGAATTATCGTATAATATAATTACAAAAATGACTGATATATCGGACATGAAACAGGAAAATTTGATTGTGTAGTATGTTTGATTTTCCAGTCGCAATAGCAATTTCTATAAAAAAATTAGAAAGTACAAAAATAATACGTTATATTAAATACTCAAAAAAAACAAATTTTATTTTGTCCATTACACAAGGGTCTGTCGTTGATGGCTATCTGTTACAGCACGCATCAGGCGTTTGACCCGTCAAGGCCAACGTGCCACGCGGCATAGGGAAAACCAACAGGAAAAGGGGGCGCGACGGAAATTTTCGGCGGGAACCGCAGCAGTATGCTCACGATGCTCGAGGCAATGAATGATAGGGAGAACCTTTGCGATCCGCGCTTTTCCAGTGTTTCCGCCGAATCACAAGGAAGCATTGCGTCGACCTCAGCATGAGGAGGCAGGAGGTGTCGGTGCCGAAGGAAGCAGTAGAAGTGGCTGCTTGATCCAGCGGAGTCCCAACAACCGACAATCCTTGGGAAGAGACACCTGTCGAGGTACCCCCAGGTCAGCGAATGTCGAACTCCAGCACAGAAGCCCATGTACGGCTTGATCGACAGGTGCCCGAACCAGTTCAAGAACCCTCAGCCGCGCTGACAGTCGAGATCGGTGAACCTGAAGACGAGGGGTTGTGTACGAAGTGCTGCGAAAAAAGAATGCGAAAGATGGCGGATGCGATCCAAAAGGTGACGGTCCAGATGTGCGCGATGCAGCGATAGCCGACATTCCTGCTGGACCAGAACGGAAAAGCGAGACTGCTTAAGGCGTAGTAGCTCGCCGGCCAGGTGGAGCCCCAAGCTGCCGCAAAGCCGGCAGCAGCAGCGTCAAGTACGAGGCCAACGCAGATAGAAAATACCGAAGTGTGGCACGACACATCGTCGTCGAAACAAGTACCCGGAACAGAGCAATACGTGTGGTAACTTCGGGGCCGTTTACTCGCTTGCGAGTCCTGGATCTTCAGATCCGATGGAACGGATTAATTCTAGCAGCCCACAAAGCATAGCACTTACAGCACTCCGTAACTAACCCACCCGCATAAACTGCACTTGAAAAGACCGGCAGTGAAACATTTTACGAAGGCCGACCCAAACTCCGAAAGCACCGTCCCAATATAATGCCAGGAATATAGGCGCCTTAGTGCGGAAGTGAAGTGTTAAGTTCTCAGAAATTTCTGACAGCAAGCTCAATCATGGGCGCAATTTTGCGCAAAGTTGCAGGTGGGGTACAGATTAGAATATCGACAGGCACGGCGCCTGCAGACGGAGATTTGCAGGCGCACTCAATGTCGAGGCGAAAGCATTTGGGCCTTTATGAATGCGTTTGCTGCTTTAATGAGGAAAAAGAAAGTATTCGGCGTTGATAAACAGATCGAGAGGTTGCCTCGATTGCGAACGACGCGTAGCTCATCTTGCAGCGCTAGGAAACACCCGTACTCCGTCGCCTCCAGAGACTGCTTTGTTTCAATATGAGGCTCACAAACTTCAGAAAAAGAGTGAGATCGCCGCGGCAACGATCGCCCATCCCGAAACCATCTCCAAAGAGAGACGGGTTGAAGGACATGATGGCGTGCGTACGCGATCTGATTCAAGAGCAATGGCGTGCAGCCCAGACGAATTCACAACCAAAGTGATTCGACTACGCACAGCTGCCCAAGTAAGTCACCCACTCCAAACTCTCAAATCCGGAGGAGTCCGAGTATACCGGGTAACCTGGGGGGCTGTGGGGCACCTAACCAAAAAAACCAGCGCTCTTGCCCCTTTTGCGCGGGATCGCCATCGCGGGATCGTCGAGTCGGTCCTAAAACGAGTACCCTACAGTCGCAAAACTGGACTTCCGCGAGCCTGGAAGGGCCAGACAGGGATAGGGGCTCTCTCCCAGAGTTTCTCGAATGGAACGTTTGGTGCCGCGCAAGCAGATGCGCAGTTGCGCCGAATAATTTTTAGACAAGGTAGCTTCCACGAAGTTGCGTAATGTGGCTGTGCTCGGCTGCACCACTGAGCCGATGCAAAAAGTTGCAGATCAGGTGAGCAACAAGTGAATAGCTCACTGATTCAGCTGTATTGAGTAGCTGTTAAGGGACAGACCCTGATTTCAGGCAACGTCAATATAGGCGCCTTACAATTCACTCACGGATACCAAATTGCATCGGCGCACCCTGATTTGTTAATTGGACCTGAGTTGTGGGATGCAATGGTAGCTGAGGTGGATATTGAGGGTATTTCATTCCTCAGCAGATGCATTAATGCGGCAGTGATCACCTATGCTAGATTTTGCGCTAGGAGACCTCGTATGGAAGACTACTCTCCGCATCAACGTAACGGCGAAGCATGCGCCACAGTTCTGCGGCCCGTACGTAATAACAAAGTTTTGGGAATCAATAAGTACGAGCTTGAAGACTGCGCAGGGACAATAGAAACCCATTAATGCCGAGCATTTAAAGCAGTACGTGGCGAATAGCAACGTAGATGACGAGACGCTTCTTCACCTCACGGACGACCGGAGCACCGTAATTACCTACTGCGTTAGGCTAAGGTACTGAAGCGAGCTCGCTTAATGCATTAGGCGATGAAACGTTGGCGAGCACACCCACCGAGTTGAGCGAGGCAGCTCCGTAACGCATCATTCCGCTTCGAAAAAGCAGGGTAGAGGCCGGCCCCCGGATAACGCGGTGTCGGTAAAAACCCCGGTCTTCGTGCTACTACCACATAAGAGCAAGCTCAGCAGGGTTGATAATTGTCCCAGCCGTTGGCGACTGGAAGCAGAGCAGCCGATCCTGGTAGGATAGCTGTGTCTGGGGAGGGATAGAACGGGCGCCAGGCGCTAGATCCGTCAAGGCCAACGTGGGCCGAACTAACTTTACCTGTAAAGATAAACAGAGAAAAGGCGGGGAGTCCGTGAATAAAATAAATATCAACAATATATCTATCATACTCTTTGACCTTTATTAAAATCTTTACAACTTGAACGACCGATAGAGACTAGATGCTTACCAGAGGTGTGGAAGAAAGCTCATATAGTGCCATTGGCCAAATCAAAAACACCTTCTGGACTAAATGATTTTCGGCCTATTTCACTACTTTGCTTTCTTTCAAAAGTGCTTGAGAGAATTGTTTACGACCAGTTTATGAAGTATTTAGGGTCTCACAACATCCTTGACCCACTCCAAACTGGGTATCGACGGCACAGCTCGACTGAGACTGCTCTGCTGAGATTGACCGAAGACGTACGCAGTGCTATGGACAAAAGACAGGTGTCATTACTTTTATTGTTTGACTTCAGCACGGCGTTCGACACTATATGTCCCACTCGTTCATTGAACTGTATGATGCGAATGGGCTTCTCGCGAGGGGTGCTGACGTGGATACAGGCATATCTGTCTGGAAGAGAGCAACTTGTCATCTCGGATAGGGCGATAAAATCTTCTTGGCTCTCCACCACACTAGGCGTTCCTGAGGGTTCTGTTTTAGGACCATTGCTGTTTTGCCTATACATTAATGGCTTAGGTCTTGCACTTGACTCTATGGGTGTAAGACACATTCTATATGCTGACGATCTCCAGGTTTACCATAGTTCTTTTAGGGATAACCTTGAGGTAGGAGCCAGACATGTAACAGCCGTGGCGCGAGCAGTCTCGGATTGGGCTTCGTATGCGGCCTTGAAGCTCCTTCTGACATCTGCGATTCTTTTTGGAACTCGTAGATTCCTTTCCGATATTGAGTTGGCTTGATTTAATTCTATTGAACTCTGGGAGGGGGCAGTCGTGTCTTTGTCTGAGACTGTAAAAAGCCTTGGTGTTGTGCTAGACGCGTGTCTTATCTGGAGCCCACACATTCAATTGATTTGCAAAAGAATCAACCAGCTTTTATATAGTTTATGTTTTTCCGTCAGTATACCACGGAGGCTCTTCGTGCCAAACTAGTGCGTTCACAGATCTTTCCACATTTCAATTTTTGTTCCACTGTTTACTTAGATGCGTCCCTTGAGTTGAGGACAAGGCTACAACGCTCACAGAGTTCCTGTGTGCGGTGTATGACGGGTGCTAAGTGGGATGATCATATCACCCCCTTCAGGATCCGATTAGGCTAAATGGAAGTAGTCAATTGGAGGGAATAATTTATGTACTTGCAGATCTACAAGATCTTATGGCCGTATGAGCCGGAGCACCTCGCTGATCTATTCTCTTCTGATGCATCCGATCGGCAGGTCAGGGGTGAACCTAAAGAGGTTTCTATTCCTCGGGTGTGCACCGAGACGGGAATTAGATCTTTCTCTGTTCAAGGTGCTCATCTGTGGAAGAGACTGCCATACTGCACAAGAGCGTCCTCTCTTTGTCGCTTCAGCTAGGTTAGTAATAAGCGGCACCGTATGGTAAACAATAATTTCAATAAATAGGCCCTCAATTTTAACAAAATGATGGTTGTTATTATAAAAAAACATACTGTGAAATATTAGCCAAATTTTTTGGAAAAAACGCAATTGTAACGGGGTCATTCCGGAACGCGTGAATTCATAGTCGTAGCCTTGCCCCCTTCCCTATGTTTACCGTTTCGTGCCTCGGCTCGTTGGCCTTGACGGGCCCATTGCTTGGCACCCGCTATAATTATACATCTATTTTTGTGTTATTCTCTTATTATAAACTGTATTTTCATCTACTTTTTCGTCATTGTAAAAATTTTTTTGTTTTCTTTTTATTTAAAAATTTTTTAAATCTCGAACATATTGAACTTTTTAGTTAGGAACTGCATCTTTCAAAATATTAGTTCATTTATACACTGACAGTGGTACCCTGTATTTCAGATAACAAATCAGCAGGCGGTCGGTGCGAAACAAAGCGTCGATTGCCGGGTGATCACCGGCGACGAATTAACGGATAGTCTACGCGTGGCCCCGAGCGCTCTCGGATCACCACCGCAATAACTTGGAGCCCGCGAAGTACCGAGCAGTCCCCGAGGCCCGCACGCGAGCACACTCCCGAATCATCGGGACACGGTCGACCTCCCGCACCATTGAGAAGCCGGAGCAGCCGCAAATCAGCCCCGCCTCCAACAACCGGCAGGGCACCACCGGCATAGACATGTTAACGCCGACCTATCCAACAACACCGGGGACGGAGGCCCTCTTCGAGGCGAGGGCCCCAAGTGCGGCCCGGTACATGCTTCCGAGGGCGGCTTTCCCCGCTGTATGTAGAATGATAATCGGGATCACAATACGTATGAAAGTGAAGACTCTCAATGCGATTACCGTTTTAACCCTAAGAAAATACAAAAATCCCGCCATGAAAATTACTACTGCTTGTTCACTCATAACATTAGTATCGCTACCACAATCTAGTTACATGATGTTGGTGTGCTTCGTACCATCAATCCGTGCTGTAACATTATGCATGGCACCCTCCGAATCCTTATAACTATTCTTCCATAGATAAACCACAGAGAGAAGGAAACGCTGATTCTCAACTGGAATAATTAAGGTAACGTACTTTGAAACCGTACAGTAGCTACATTCGAGAGACTACCAGAGGCGTAGATACAAGCAAATTAAAAAATCAGTGAACCTGATGCAATTATAATTATCTTATGTTATTGGTGTTGAAAATGACGTTATTTTACTACTTTTGACTATATAATCCACTGAATCAAATGGCCTTAACGATTCCACACAAATGCCACTTCGTTAATTATGTCTACAAATATTGACGATTAACCAAGGACCACCAAATTACCACCGAACTACAGGCAACTCCGGCATATCGCAACGGGAAGTCAACAAGCTGTTAGTTAGCCAGCTGCCATTAAGCAGCCATCGCCCATATCCACCTTTGCTAACGAAACACACCCAGAGACCAATTTGGTTGAGCCGTCTATCCAACGAATCAACCTTGTTGCCGACACGGTTAGAGGTCGAGGATCGATGTGAGCTCCGAGTAAGCGTGGCAATGTTACCGAAAATTATGTGTATGCGGGAGAATGGAAGGAGAAAGAGAGAGAGGGGCGTCGCGGCGGGAAGATAGGAAAACAACGGGTAAATAGATTCAGCGGGAAACTCGCAAAAGCGTCTCGAATGGCTGTGCGCGTGTCGCGAGGCCAAGGACGCTCGGGGGAAACTCGCAGTGAGACCGCTTGCTAGCTGTATGACGAGTGAAGACCGACGGTTTACGAGCGGACGCCGACGAACAAAGGTCAGCGCGGAAAAGAGGTCCGAGGCAAGGCGGGAGCGGTGGACATAGGGCAGTAGGTAGTGGGGGGAGCGGACAGGTAGCCGCTCGCGAGCCTCTCGCCCGGGACCAGTGCCAGAAAACCAAGACTTTGCACCTGTGCAGAGCGCCTCTGCACTGATAAGCGGAGAGCTCGCGCACAGTTTGAAATAGGAGGCGCTGGAGAGGATGAAGAAGGAATACGCGCCTGTACGGCGCGCTATACTTTGTGCCACATTAATATTATTAAAAGTAAATAAATACTACCTAACAATAAATTTTGTTACAAAATAAATTAACATTTGTAAAAAATATGTATGCAAGTCATATGCTTGCATAAGTCCCAACATGCTATAAAGTCTGTACAATAGATATACAACATTATAGGTTTAATTATTTAAAAAAATGGCAAATAATAATATTTAAATTATTAAATACTTTGTTAATATATTAAGTACAATTAATCAATACATTATTTATACAATAAATAATAGTTTGTAGACATCAAATGGTTTTTTAAATATTAAGATATGAGTTTAAACATAAATTATATACTTAGAGTATATAATTCTTAGTATAAAATTTATAATAATAATTATTTATGCATAATGAAGCTAAATATGAATAATTGATTTAATATAAAATTAGAGTTTTTATAATTATTTAAAGGTTATAATTTTATAATAATAATAATTATATACTCTAAGTATATAATAAGATATGAGTTTAAACATAAATTATATACTTAGAGTATATAATTCTTAGTATAAAATTTATAATAATAATTATTTAAAGGTTATAATTTTATAATAATAATAATTATATACTCTAAGTATATAATATATGTTTAAACTCATATGTTAATATTTAAAAAACCATTTGATGTCTACAAACTATTATTTATTATATAAATAATGTATTGATTAATTGTACTTAATATATAAATAAATTAATGTAATTTCTTTTATAAATATACTTAAACGTTTATACATATATAGGCTAATAAACTATTTAATCATTTAAATATTATTATTTGCCATTTTTTAAAATAATTCAACCTATAATGTTTTAGTCTAAACCTTCGGGCTAATTGCATATACTTTTTATAGCATGTTGGACTTACGCAACCATATTACTTGCATACATATTTTTTACAAATATTAATTTATTTTCTAACAAAATTTATTATTAGGTAGTATTTATTTACATTTAATAATATTAATTTGGCACAATGTATAGCGCGTCGTGCAGGCGCGTATTCCTTCTTCATCCCCTCCAGCGCATCCTATTTCAAACTGTGCGCGAGCTCTCCGCTTATCAGCGCAGAGGCGCTCTGCACAGGTGCGAAAAGTCTTGGTTTTCTGGCATCACTGCCCAGGACGCCGGAATCACTCTCTTCCTGGCTCGCCAGCAGTGAGTACCAACTATATTTATACTCAAATAACTCTTCTTTGTTTGGCCGCCAATTTATTGTCCGAGCACCAACTCCTTTTCCTTTCGAATAACCTACACTTTACAAACCTATATTGCCAACAGGATAAGATCATATAATTTGATTATTCGTGCCCGCTCGTATTAAGCTCGTCTGCTCTTGCATGCAGCGTCAATATTGTACTTGGGGCCCAGATACTTGTCCGTGCTCCATAGCTCCCAGGATCCCTTCGGACTCAATTATGACTCGCGCATACCTCGGCACTCGCGAAGGTTATACACCATGCCCGGGTATATTACGTCTAATTCGAGATCTGCTATTTCAACGAATATTATTCTTATTGCTCTTATTATTATTATTAAAATTACGAGATTATTATTATTTATTGTTTTTATTACTTGCTCTAAATAAATATACCGTTAGTTTTTTATGTTATTATTTTATCGCAAATTAATTGAATTATCCGTAAGTAACAATCAACAAATATATTTTCATTTTATCTTGAACTTACATATCCCTGAATTTCTGAAAATACAACAGCACCTGTTTTATCAATAATAGCATCAACTTCCTCTACTATATCAAAATATGCTTCGTTATTAGTATATTTTACACCAGTTCGTCTCCACGGTATATTAGACAGCTGCCCACTCGGTAGAATTGCACTGACACTGAATACGATAATTATTTAGTACACAATAGGTCAGTAGAAATATGAAATCTTATTTATAAAGATTTATACTTAGATTTTCCAGTAACTGTATTCGCAATTGCTCGTAATATATTTGGTGGCTTGATAAGTTCCTTCAAAATATTTGACTCCGTTGTCAAAGGAAACCCATTATCTAACATCTCATCTAATAATTCATAAACGACGACGTAATTTTCTTTGATTACTGCATCATTGCAGTCAGTAAAATAATCTTCAAATGTATCAACAACTCGATGTAAAAATTCAATAACAAATAGGGGAGAAACTGAAAGATTTTTTTTTAAATTATTGAATTTTGTATTTAATTACTATTTATATCATACCTTCTGTAGTACAAACTGCGATAAAGAATATTCCACACCGATAAATGCTTATTAAATAATGATGCGGAGTTGCTATAACTGAAGGAGTATTTTCAGGTAATAAAATTTTGTGTTGTTGGTCAAAGAAATAATCACATAGCGATCGGGCAACTGGACGTTTCCAGTGTTTTTCCATAACGATATCTCTATCAATGATCAAAAAATAATATCGTCGTTAGTCATTTCTTCATCAAAATACAGCTACTAGTATTAAAATGAGACTTACCCAATCGAGTTCACTATAAAGAGACTATGAATCATATTTTTAAGTAATGTTGTTATTGATTTATAGAATAACTTTATCTAGTACTGATGATATAAACTTAAAACATAATATTTTAATTAATATCTAAATATGAAATTCTCTTAACTATTTATTTTATATTTGAGTTTAATATACGTAACAAAATAGTAAGATCTTCAAAAATTGAAAAATGAATTTTTATGAGAAAGTATAAAAATTTATATTTTAGTAATGTTTTGGTTTCAAAATCAGAAACTAACAACTCCTAGGAAGGGCTTTTAATTTTTTATCTTATTACAATATTTTATATAGTAATAGTACTATAGACGTCACGTATTTCCCTTGCATATTTTGTCTTACTGAGTGTAAAATAATATAGAAAACATATTTTTGTATCGAAGCTCTATTGGATCACTTCGAAATGAAAAATTGGCTCGACAACTAGCCACAGGTAGTGGCCATTGCTATCTCGCTAGGGTACCACCAATTCGCCTACTATATAAACAACCATCTTGGAGCCTGTTAAGATATGCACCTAGTCTATAACGAAGATAACACCCAAACTGTCCTTGGTCTACTGATGCGAGGTATATGATTATCCTAAGATGTATCGACATCCGTCCGCCCTATCTCTCCTATACGTGAACTCCAAGAATCGTAGCAGTATGACACTTTATACGAAAAAAAGATCAACAACCAGTCAGTCTCTGTCGGGCGTTTGAGCTGTAAAGGTTTCAATAAAAATCGAAATCTACGATATATATATATATTTTTTTTTGTCCGTATTTTATTTCCAACGAACTTATATATAACGTAACTTGCGCGAGTCACGTATCGCGTGAACAAAACCGGTACAGCTGGAATGGGTAGAACCAAGGACATTCGTTTATCAGCCGATAGTAAATAAATTTTTTTTTTCATTAATGTTTCTCAAGGTGGTGACAGAACAACTTATTTAAAGTGGAAAAGAAATTTCAGTAGTCATGCGCTTCAACCAAGTTGTACATTAGCAGATCGGTTAAAAGAAAAAGCAATGCAATTGCCGTTCTAGATTTGGCCAACGGCATTACTTGTATCCTCTTCCAAAATCAATAATTGCACGGGTGAGCTGAACCAGGATCTAGAATCGGCAGAGGCTATGTGATGCGAGATCCATTTCTAATCAACTGCCTGAGACGAAAATTTCAAAATAGTAATTAAGACGCGATTAACAGTTATTTTCAATGAAAGGACCTGATCATTCCTGATGAGTTGATAATAACATTGGCATGTTTACTGCTGATGGAGTTAGGTACAGAAATGCTCATAAATTGAAAATTTGCTCATCTGATGAAAACTTGCAGAACCCATGAGTTTGTAGCTTTCACTACATTGTCTAGAATATTAAAGGGCAAATAAGCAATTGTAAATATATTCAATCTCAAAAAAATTTCTAGAGATCTACATAAAAAATAGCATCTCTTCACGGCTAAAACAAAATACTATCTACTACAAGGAATGTATTTTCATAAGAGATGGCGATTGCCATGCAGCTGTATATAAATATATTTTGTATAAATAATACAGAAGCAAATAGTACTTAATGATGCATTATAAATACCAATTATAATGTATAGCAAATTTGTACGTGTCAGCTTATTAAAATAATTCCCTCGGTGCTTACATATACTAAAGTGAAAGTGAAGATCAAGAATATTTAAAATGTCTTACACTTCATATGTTAGGTGATAATCGGGAACATGAATGTACACAGTTACACAGAAAAGCACAAATCCTAGCATGAATCTTTGAAATAGACTCAAGATAGAAAAAATAAGCATTTATGACTATTAACAGTGATCAACTACTCTCAGGCTAGTTAATAGCAGTGCATTCAGTCAAGTAGTTCTTGACAAACCATAGATGAAATCTTAAGCACATGCTTGGATTGTGAAATTTCAATGAAAACCAAATTATAAATATGATATAAAGCATTTTAGTGGAGTTATTAGGTATTTTATTAATTGGATGTGCATAATTGTCTCCATGATTTTTAAATATGTGCAATAATGCACACATGTTTTTGGATAATTTATCAGTAATAAGCACCAACGTGAATGTTACATGTGGCTTAAAGTTTTCAGTAGAATAAGTGAAGATAATTGCTTTGTTATCCTTGTTGGATAAATTAAAAAAATTTATCAAGAGCAAAATCTTAATTATCTGATGCATCTTAATAATCTTATTAATTTATTAAATCTTGAAAAAATGCAACTTTATTTTGACATAATCTAAGTATTAATAGATATACCTAAGTAGTCTGTAGGTATTATTATAATGTACTAAAAATCTAGAAGATAAACTGAAAATAATTACATTTGCTGAACCTGTAATTCTAAAGTTATCAGAAAATTACAAATTAAAATATTTCAGAACTGAGCTATTATAACTGAATAATTGTCGATTAAATTCAGATAGTTTTCCATTACACTATTCAAATTATCTAAAACATAAATTACTTGAATAATACATTAAAAAAACAAAATTAAAAGATAACTACAATCCTCTATCTAACTTCTTAATTTTGTATCAGAAGCTGAATTTAATTCTGAAAATAGATTGTATAATATTCATGAGCCTGAACAAACACTCATTTTTAATTCCAGATCATATCTATTAATCCTAACATTATTCATTGAAAAACAACTTTGTTTAGAATATGAATGATATTTATCTTTTCTACTAATATGACAACTGAAAAACTAATCTACAATCAGAGAAACATAAACCACAGTTAAATTAATAATTAAATGTTCATTGTAACTTATTGAAATTCAATTTATTAGAATTACAATTTCAACATAAAATTATCTTTGTATTTTTGTACAATGTATCGCTATAAAATTAATCTTATTGATCATGTCTTAAATAAAAAATAATTTAATTACATTTAAAGTTGCACTATTGTATTGACTAAAAAACTAATTTAATTTTATGTAGTACCCTATACAAATTTTAGCTTAATCAATGCTACACAATTATTATAAATACATGAAAAATGATATTGTATTTTCTTCATACATTACCTCCACTAGAGTGTAGTGAAAGAGTAAACATTTCACGCACGTAGAACTACAAGTTAAATTATCCCACTTTTTAAAAAAGCCAGTCGACAAGAAAGCGAATCTTCGGAAAAATAATACTACAGGATAATTGCATCCTCCCAGTTCCGTAACGCTGTCTAAATAGCAGCGCATGCCAAGCAACATTGTGCCGTGCAAAAGCGGCTTATATGCCGTCATATTACCGTCATAAAATCGTCATATACGACCAATTTTTAAGCGAAGTTTCGCACTTACTTTATGCCGGTAGATTACCAGCGCTATTCTGACGTTAGCAAATAGAAATATAAAAATGATAATTCGAAATTACGCTACTTTCTTTATGAGCAATCATTATAGAGTTATATTTTGTACATATTTGCAATATTAAAATTTTTAAATAATTTTACGTATTTAAATAAATTATTGTCTGTATATCATTATACTAATAATCATTTACGCACAAAAAATTTGTTTTCTATTTATAACTATTTTAAATCAGCAATAAAATATTTAACAAATATTATTGTTTGAATATATTTCATTTTTAAAAATCTTTATTTAGATACATAATTTTATGTAATAATCATACTTAAATGAATAATTTATTAATAATTCGATTCAATTTCCTTAAAAAATATTGAGATATGCTCAAATCGGTTTAGGCGCGAATCAGCGGTCAACATATGATTGAACATGAGTGAACATGAGTGAACACATGATTGATAACACTGAACATATAATTCCGCCATATACAAAGATACAATCTCTAGGCAAAATATTATGCTTGAAGAATGAAATGAAATTAGAAAATCAGCACATTCTTCAAAAAATATTCTGATTTTTCTTCATGATCAAGGTGTTTATGTGTTAAAAAGCATTCTAATGCTCAATTCTCATGAAATAGAACTATTAATGAAAGTATATCTGATGATACAAACAACGTAATTCCAGCAATGAGAGAGTAAGTAAGTTATAGGGATATAATACGTATTATACGCGAAAAAAAACACGGCATACCCTTACGATTTATTATATATCTATACATGTATTGTAATGGGGAGATCCGGAGAGAATTCGTCGCCGACCCGGCCTTCTACAATATGAGCGGCGCTACGTTCGCCGCTCGATTATATGTGCAATGGAACAGTGTTTATAACAGCTGTACCTCCGCCGCGTTTCCTACGTAGCGCGATTGTTGGCTGGTGACTCAGCTGATGATTTGACAAAATCAATTCCCACAGAGGCGTCGTGGTCCTTCGAACCGCACGTCGTCAACAAAGTTGAGAAAGGGACTAGGAGGGATGGTTGTGTCGATTCGCGCCGAAGCATTAAACAAATAAACCACTTTATTTTTTGGCTTTTCGCCAAAATGACAAAATTCAGTTTATTTGTATACAACAATTGGCTTGGTTCTAACTTTCCCGATTTGTGCATACGCTAAAATACAATTGTATTATTCGCACGCGAACAAAATCGAGTGCAGCGCATCTGTGAGCTTGTTTCGCGATTTAGCTCGCTCCGTCGATAACACCCGTTTAATTGCGTGTAGGACCGGCGTAAACTAGGCGCATGCGCAAGCGTCTCTTAATTGATTGATTCGTCATAACGCATAAACAATTTGTATGCTCGATTTTTTAAACTTAAGTCGCGCACACTCTCTCGCAAACTGACCGGAGTACTAAGGGTAACTCGTGCGTTCTGTGCTCTCGCAAGGGTGAAGGAGAGAGAGGTATTTACGGTGTCCCTCTCTGCCGGTCGGACGTTTAAACAGTAATCTACTCCGCTGAGTATTTAACTTTGTACAGCCGGCTCCGATGCGTCCAACTGCTCAAAAATAAATTGATAAAAAATACTAAATAATGTAAATAATGTAAAAATAAATATCAAATACATTGTATTACAGCTTATGATTACAGCTATATATCACTTACTTATTAAAAAAAACAGATGATTGTTAGAATGTAAGATGCATTTATATTAGAAAAAGAAATAATATGAATAAAGCACCACCTTATGCGGAAGATGATTAACGTGTGCAAACTAAGAGAGAGTCCGGAAGAGTAGAGATTGTTTCTCCGCAGAGCGACGATGTAAGAGAGTTTGCCGAGAGTAAAGACTCAAGTTCACATCAATAAAGTTATATTAATGAAGAAGTACATATATTTATTTATTGCTGCCACCTCAAGTTATCTCCGATGATAATCATAATGCATCAAAAGAAGTAGCCTCTCTCATTTCTGGAATCGCATTGTTTGTATCGCCAAATACTGTCATTAATTGATCCATTTCTTGAGAATTGAGCATTGGAATACTTTTTAATAAATAAATACCCCGATCATAAGAAATAATTAGAATGTTTTTTGAAGAATTTACTGATTTTGTAATTTCATTTTGTTCTTCAAGTATAATATTTCGCTTAGTGTTTGTATGTTCCGATATAACTTTATTTAAATCCAATTATTATATCGTCAGGTTGACATTCTAGATAAATGATAATTTTTCTGCATTAATGTATCCATTTAATAAAGGAATAAAGAAGTAAGAAATGACTCCATTAATTTAACTATTTTCTAAGGCTCCAAAAAATAATTAAAAAATATTTGAAAAAGCATATACGACTTTAAAATTAACTATGTAAATTAAGTTAAAAATGAGTTTTAGAATATCATATGTATCTATAAATTGGAATACCAATGGTTAAGATTTTAATGAATTTGCGCCAACTTGATTGTAGAAACATGAAAAAATGCAGTTGTAATTAATATAATGCCCTTTCATTTCTCCTATGAAATCAAGCATATATATATGTATGTATGTATGTATGTATGTATGTATGTATCGTCGAAAACTTCCCCAACGTGGAGAGGCTTCCGTTGCTTATTTTTAAAATCGATGAATTAGATGATATTAAGGATAGAGGTTGTTAAAATAAAATAAATACACTTCAATTGAGCCAATAAGAAAAATATTTATTGGCTCTAGGGGAAAAAGCTCGAAAGCATAAAAATCTTCAATCTATCACTTATAATTGATTAAAAATACGAACTTGACAAATATATTGATTTGAGTTATTTATTTGTCGCATCGGCATCACGAACAACTGTCCCGATTCCTTCCGTCCCTAATCTCTCGTAACCAGAGCGGTTCAAAGAACCATGCCGCCTCCGCGGGAGTTGCAATAGCAACTCATCAGCTAAGCGGTCAACAGTTAGTCGCGCCACGCAGGTTGCGCGGCCGCGGGGCGAGTGCACAAGACACTCCCCCATTTCACGTGGAAGTGGGTGACACGGTCTGTGTCGCTCACATTGTACACAGCCAGGCCGGAGAATTTTCTCCCCGGATCTCCCCGGGGTTACAATATATATAATATTATATAACAATATATATATATATATATATATATATATATATATATATATATATATATATATTATGACGCTGCAACAAATAAATAAGTATTCATAGCACCAATTGGTAACAGCGGTACGGCAATTATTGCAAATAATTTATTGTAGCATTATTATATTAAAATACTTTTATATAATATGATATATAACACAGAAAAAATTGTATATATACATATATTGCGACGAGTATCTAGGTTGCGTGCGCAGCCTCGGAAGCTTCCAAAGAAGGTGACGCGAAGCCCCATTAACTCGAACAGATAGCGCCAATGCGCTAGAATCTGCCTCCTCAGGGGGGGGGGGCGGAAGACGAGAGTTTGGAAGCGGACAGCGAAGCGGCCAAGTGCAGCCATCTAAATCGTGGCTTGGGCCGTCGTATGTTTAGCTGCATGCCCCGACTCCAATGCCGACACCAGTGGCAAATGTTCCGTTTTACGGACAGTGCTACACGTGTAACGGCGTTGGACATAGAGCCTCGATGTGCCCGAAGCGAGTCTGCTATAAATGCATACTTCCGGGACACAACGCGAGCGCCTGCCCAACTGCTAGCCCGCAGGTAGCGTGCCAGGTTTGCGACTGTCCTGGAGTAGTTTTCCGGACTTGCCCAAACTGTGCGCACGTAAGGAAGAGCCTGGGAAACGCCAAGGTAGGGCAACAGATGCGTCCCCTGGGCCCTGCAGGGAAACGGTAGCGAGCGAGAGGACGAGTGGAAGATTGAGTGTAGTGGAGAATCAAGAGAAGGAAGTCAGGCATGAAGAATCTAGTCAGGAGCGTCAAAATCGAGAGAGCAAAGAGAGTGAGTGTGAGAAAGAGAGAGAGCATCTCGAGAAAACGCTTCGAGCTTCACAGGATTAGACGGATGAGCTCCAGAGGCTTTCCACAGCCTGTAAGCTGCTCGATAAAATTCCGGACAAGCCTTCGAATCGAGTTAGCATTGAGGTACCTAGTCGGACGCCTGCACAGAGTTTAGAGTTTCCGCCGCTACCAAGCAGCAGTGAGGCTTCCAACAAAGCTGCGGGTGAAGGATCTGCCGGTTCACTGAGGAATTCGCTGTCCCGTCTGGCTACAGGCGTAATCAAGGGTGCTGTGCCGAAACAATCGAACAATAAAGGAGCAGACAGTGGCCGGTGTTATAACCGACAACCGAATGTACCTAACGGTTCGATTGAACGACAAATATGTGTGTGCGTTATTTGATCCAGGTTCCATGATTTGTTTGATCGACCCCGAAGAAGCAAAGGCGTTTAAAGACAAACGTAAAACCGGCTCAGCTAGCGGTTCGTGGAGTTAATGGAGGAACTCAGAAAATTATTGGAGTGCTTGAAGTTCTTTTTGAAGTACAGAATATCGAGCATACAGTTAATTAGAATCGTACCAGATCTTAGAATCGTGCCAGATACCGGTCACCCTGTCATTCTCGGGGTAGACTTTGGTCTCAAGTATGGTTTTGAGTTATCGCTGATAGGATGTTTCTGGAGGATTCCTGGTGGAAGATGGCGTCCTTTTTCGAAAGTAGGTGAATTAAGTTCAGATCCGAGAATTTTCGCAGAATGCTGTGGTATCGTTGAGATACGAAGTGAGGAGCGGGAACAAGTGAATGCTTTGATGGAAAGGATACTTCCAGAACCCGGAGAACTTCACGGGTTTACGACTCTCATTGAACATCTCATTGATGTCCAGGGTGCTCTGCCGGTGAGACACGCGCCTTGGCGTATGTCTCCCAAAGACCTCGAGTTTGCTCAAAAAGAGGTGAAAAAGATGTTTGAGAACGGGATAATTGAGCGTAGCGCTAGTGAGTGGTGTAGTGCACCAGTGATTGTCAAGCGAGAAGGGAGCTATAGGTTTTGTATAGATTTTAGAGATGTCCATAAGACGACTAGACGCGATAACTATCCTTTACCGAATATAGATTCGATTTTGGATAAGTTGTGCGATGCTAGGTATATCTCTAAAATCGACCTAAAGAAAGCTTACTTCCAGGTGTTCTTGACTGAAGTTAGCCGGCAATTTAAAGCTTTTGCTGTGCCTGGCTCCGGTTAATGGCAATTCGTTCGTTTACCTTTCGGATTGAAAAATGCGCCGATGACGTTTTGTAGGTTAATCGGGGCCTTATTCGGACCCGAGGTAGAACCTCACGTTTTCCCGTACTTGGACGATCTGATAGTGGTGACGCAAACGTTCGAAGAGCACCTCAAATGGGTAGAGTTTGTGTTACGTACGATTGTGGAAGCCGGACTCGAGGTAAATGGTGAGAAGTGTGAGTTTTATTGTTCGAGTGTGCGTTTCCTAGGTACCGGCTGGATGCTGACGGATTAAGGCCGGACCCGGAAAGGGTTGAGCCGGTCCTGAACTATCCGGTACCCAAGAATGTGAAAGAGTTGCGTACGTTTTTGGGTATGGTGGGCTGGTACGCACGGTTTATTGAGAAAGAGTCCGAGCTTCAAGTGCCCCTAACGAAGTTGCTAAAGAAAGATCAACCGTGGGAGTGGCAGAGAGAACAAGAGGTTGCGTTTAATGCTTCGAAGAAAGCGCTTGTAAAGGCCCCTGTGCTTGCTCGTCCGAATTTTTCTAAGTCATTTACGGTCCAAAGCGACGCTAGTGATTACGCCATTGGAGCCGTTTTAACTCAAGAGGATTACAATGGGTTTGAGCATCCGATTGTGTATATCAGCCGTGTTTTAAATCCGGCTGAGATGAATTATACTACGTCGGAAGACGACGATTACTGTGGGCGATTAAGAAATTGAGGCCATATTTGGAGGCCTATGAATTTGTTGCTAAAACAGATCATAGCTCTCTAACGTGGCTTAAGAATCTTAAAGACCCTGCAGGGAGGCTAGCGCGTTGGGCCCTCGAGATGCAGCAGTGACACTTTGAGATTGTGCATACGAAAGGCGCACTCAACAAGGTTCCTGATGCTCTCTCTAGAGGGATCGATACAGAGATTGCGATTGTAGCGAATTTTGAGATGATCTCGAATCCTTGGTATCTTGAGAGAATAAACGAAATTCAGCGTTGCCCTCGAAAATTTCCGGGATGGAAAGTAGTGGATGGCATGCTGTATCGTTATTCTCCTGGTGAGATCTTGGATCCGATCTTGTTTCAAGAGGAGGGGTAGAGACTCGTCGTACCAGACGAGTATAGAGTTGGAGTGATTGAGCAGGCACATCGCCACCCATCGTCAGGTCATCTTGGAATCGAAAAGTCTTACGAAAGGGTAAAGAGGGAGTATTATTGGCCTGGTTTTTATTACCAAGTGCGTGCATACGTGCAGCAGTGTAGTGAATGCCAGCGCTATAAAGTCTCTCAGGCGGTTCCTCAAGGGCTGATGGGTAGGCAAATCGTTGAGAGGCCATGGGCAGTGGTGGCTGCAGACGTGATGGAGCTGCCTCGTAGTAAGAGCCAATATAAACAAATTGTAGTGTTTCAGGATCTTTTTACGAGGTGGATTGAGTTGAAGCCATTGCGTGCGACTAACGGGAAGGCAGTGGCGAAAGCTTTTGAAGAGTTGGTGTTGTTTAGGTGGGAGACTCCCGAGTTCTTATTGACAGACAATGGTACAGTGTTCGTTAATAAGCATCTCCGGGAGATTTTGGAGGATTTTGGTGTAAAGCATGTAACCACGCCTCCCTACCACCCCCAAGCCAATCCGGTTGAGCGTACGAATCGGACGTTGAAAACTATCAGTGCCACGTTTGTCGAGGCTGATCATCGTTAATGGGACGAGCAGTTGCATGAGTTTCGACATACCATTAACATGGCCGTGCAAGCTAGCACAAAAGTCTCGCCACCGTTTTTGAACTACGGGCGCCACCCACAGCCAGTGAAGAGTTTGCGACGTTAAGTTGAGGAAGAGAAGGTAGTTGTTCGTGCCAACCCTGAGCATTAGCTTCACCGTCTGAAAGGATTGGACGTTCTTTGGGATCTCGTGAGGAAACATAACGATGAATCCCAGGAGCGCAACTCCCGAGCGTATAACCGCAATGAAAGAGGCGCGTCGTTTCAGGTGGGCGACCTCGTATGGAGGCGCGAGAGCACGCTTTCAGATGCTGCAAAGGGAGTCTCCGGTAAGCTGGCACCAAAATATTTTGGTCCCTTGGAGATAAAAGAAGTGCTTGGTGACACAGTCTTTCTTCTCGAAGATGGTGGCCAGAAGACCTCTAAGGAGCATATTCAGCACCTAAAGCGGTATATACCACCGAGGCGAGCTAACGTGCCGACCGACGAAGTGTCGGAAGTCAGCATTTGTTCTTGTGTCCCCACGCAGGTCAAGAACGACGAGGAGTGCCTCGAAAGGCTGGTGCGGCTGGAGCTACAAGCTCGCCGGGACAGCGTTCCGACGGACGAGGAGGCGTTGCTCCTCGACCCCTCAGACGAAGATATGGAGGTGCCGGAGTCGATGAGCGGCGGGGCTGCATCTCCATCTGCGGCCCCAGGCCTGCAGCCGTCGACGTCCGGCGAAAAAAGTAGCGCGGCGGTTACGCCGCCCGTGTGTGACAGGCAGGCGGCCGTCGTACAGGTAGCGGTTGCGGCGGTTGAGCCAGCCAGCCCTGTCGTCGAGCCCATGGAGGTTCCGGCAGGGCGAGAAGAGGCCCCGCGTAACATCTTTCCCGCCGGATACGCCGAGGATTTGCGTCGGGAGGAGGCGATGCGGCAGAGGCTGATGTCGAGGCGCTGATGTAAATGGAATCCGCGGCATCAGTTCGAGATGGATGATTACGTCTCGAGTCTGAGGCCTGCGGATGAAACTGTTGAGCGCCTCTACACGGCACTGCCGCGAGAGCCGACTCCAGGCGTACTCCTACCAGGCGCACTCTGGCGCCCCACTTTCTGGTAGCGGAACGAGTGCAGAGACAGATGGAGGCGCAGGATCGCGAAAGCGCCGGCCTGCCACCGTCAGCTTCATACGCGGAGATCGAGGCCGCCGTGGAACGCCGAGCGCAGGAAACGGTGGCCGCGGTGGAGCTCCAAGGCTGATCTGACGGTGATCAGAATGGACGCTGGAGTATCCGGTGTCTCCCCGCTGATGCCTCCTGCGAAGAAAGCAGGGTCTTTGGAGGCCAGCCCTGTGCAACCCATGAAAGTGTCCGGAGAGGCACTTAACGATTCGGTGGGAAACGGAGATTCCGAAACGGAGATTCCGTTTCCCTGGGGCTTGTCCCAATGTCAGGGCCGATCGTCGTGCCTGCCGGAACAGGGGCGGGTTACGCACAGATGGTTCGCGCCTTCCAAGAGGCCAGGCTGCTTCTCAGCGAGCTCCGGAGCGCTGAACCTGCGGATCGGGTGTGGATGCGAGCGGCACTGGCTCAGTTCTTCCGGGACCACCCGAATCCGCAGTAGTTTTGCGGAAGAGCGGTAGCGTGAAGTTAGCAAAGGATGGCCTCAATAATACCAGAGGCCACCGCCCCTTCTGAATTCAGTTGTTTTCCCGACTTTGCACGCTTAGTTTTTTTGTGATATTAGTTTAACTAGGTAATTTTAGCGTAATGGTGAAGCAGAGTATCCAAATAAGCGTGCAAGGTTGGCGGCGACCAACCGGATTAATAAACTTAGCATCTGGGAAGATGTGAAGTTTAGGCGGGGGGGAGGGGGGGGTATTGCGACGAGTATCTCGCCGGGGTCGCCACTGTACTGAGCTTGTGATCGCAGCCTTGACCATGCGCCGAGTGGGGGGACACTGGGCTGCGCGAAATTCTTTTAGCGGCGAAGCGCCACACTTTTCGCGCGACGCGTGTAGAGATAGATAGTAGAGAGAGAGAGAGAGAGGAGTGGAGAGACAGAAAGAAGCAGAAAGAGAGAGAGAGAGAGAGAGAGAGGAGTGGAGAGACAGAAAGAAGCAGAAAGAGAGAGAGAGAGAGAGAGGAGTGGAGAGACAGAAAGAAGCAGAAAGAGAGAGAGAGAGAGAGAGAGAGAAGTACGGAGAGAAGTGCAAGTGCACTCACCTGCGAGGATGCGTTCTTGGGACGCTTGGATCTCGCCCTAGTGGCTGTAGATTGGCTGAACAAGAAGATAGCGCGAACAAAAAGGCGGAGGGCATTCCCGCCAAGTTAAAGATCGTCGCCGCCGCCGAAGTAAGTTATATTAATATATATATTTTGTGTAGTGCGCGCGCGATCATCCGCGTCGGGGAGCGGGAGAGAGTGAGAGAGAGAGAGAGAGAAATACATAACGATAGTTAGAGTTAGTAGATAGCGTCGATCCGATTGTCGGTTTGATTATTTATAAAATATTATAATAAATATTTATTTAATTTAAAAAATGAAACATCCGCGTAATTATTTCGTACCCCTTTTCCCATTTTTCGCGTTCCTTATAGCGGCGAGCTTAGCCCCCCAGTAACCGCCACGTGACAAAGCACATCAACAATAGTATCAAATAAATCAAGTAACCAAATATACAGATAAACTAAAGTGTCTAATTATTTAATTCAAATTAATAACCTATACAATTACCTTATATTGATATAAAATAAACAAATGTTTTAGCGGTCGAGCTCGGGTTCCTCAGGGGGCGGGAATTTCAACGTATTTCGAGTCACAGTACATGATTTCATTCAAGTATCGCATCGCGATATCCGGCTAGCCGGATATCGTGTTTCTCACGGTTTCTCGCTATGACGGCATCCTGGTAGTCGGATCGATAGTGGATCGCAATGCAGTATCTGCACTTACGGTGGCTGTGGAGTTTTCAGGAAGGATTCACTTAGGCGCATCCTTCCATTGCGGGTCTCCGATAGAGACGGCTAGAATTATTATTTCCTGCCCGATTACGAATGCGCCTGGTGATCACTCTGGTGTAGGCCGAGGTCGCTCAGCGAAACTTTTGGAGAGAAACTTCTCTTTATACCTTTCCAACTCGCCTATTCTGCTCGAGGAGCCGATATATCCCACAACACCATAGGCAGCCACCAACGGTAATTTCTGCCCAGCCGTAGTTGCGGCGGAATGTTTCCACACCCGGAGACAGACAGTCCAAGTGGGTATGTCCCTTGTTACAACAGCGTAAGCAAATCCCCTGGAGAGGATCCACGGCGGTAGTTACGGAGCAGTTTCTCTTTCTCCATAAGCATTAGACTGGGCATTACGATGGCCTCGAGTTTCTGAGGTCACACTTATGACAAGTATTCTATAAACTGATCATATATAATTCTCTCCAGCACATTTGAGAAAAAGCAGAGCAGTAATATTGGCCAAAAATCATTTGGTCTGAAAGATGTTTTTAATTCACACAATGGCACTACATGAGATCTCTTCCACATATCTGGGAAGCCTCCACTCTCAAGCGACCTATTGTACAGGTGCTAAGAACGGATTAATAGCTGAAAGAACCTTTACAATACACTATGCGGGATTCTATTCTCGGCAACTGCCTGTGGTGTGAACTTACACATTGGTAGAACAGTATCATTAATATTTATAGCTATAAACTGAAAAAAAACTGTCAGCGACAGAGCTGAGCACGGTATCAATACGATTGTCATCAATGGTATTTGATACAGATACTTGCGCAAAGTGAGTTTTAAGCTCTGTACAGTGCTCTACTCTTGCAAACACCCGGGTTCGGGTAACCTTCGCCCAAGGACGACGACGCAGGTTCCCGTAATACCGGGACCTGGGGGCTCGATGCGGGCGCCTCCGCTTGGCGGGAACCATCTCCAAGCCTCGTCTCGCTTTGGGGCGCGGTTTTCTGAGAGGCCTTATCCGCCTCTTGCTGGAAATAAAGAATGAGATTAGTGGGGAACGCTTCAGACCCCTCTCCCCCAACCCCAGGGCCCTATCCAAGCTGATCCTATTACCACTCCATGCCTTGTCACGAGTCCCTGTTGTGGTGGGCACTTATCACTTTACTTAACTTTAACTGCTTCATGTGCACCTTATTTATTTTTGCTCCGAGTTCTCCGTGACGACCACTATTTCACCCAGTACCTGCTTTCCTTCGGATGGCCCGGCGTACATGACGGCTATTTTCCCAAAAACCCCTTTTCCATCTCCCTCTAGGCTCCTGCTGGATCGGATAATCTTCTGAAAGTTCAGGACAACTGCTGTGAACTTAGTGCTGGAGTGGACTGCAGTATTTAACGCGTGCCTCAACTTCGGCAAGTGTTCATCTAAGCTACGATGATCTACGCCAGCATATCACGCAATCATCGTTTTAAGCGTCCTATTAACCATTTCTATTTACCATTCGCGGTCCACAATGTGATCCACCAAGTAAACAAATCCTCAAACACCTCTACGTAACGGGGTTGGTGTTTATATTGGGGGAGCTCGATCGGCCGCCACCACTATCCAGGAACTCTTTACGACCATCCGGCCCACAAGACCTATCAAGCCCTGTTGGGATACTTTGTACTTCTGGCACACCTCACAGGCTCTCATCAAAGCCAACACGCGCACACCGCTGGCTTCTCGAGCAATGTGGAAATTTTGTCGAGATAACCTAAAGGGTCACCTTGGATATCCCTCCCCCCAAGCGATCACCTGCAGAAACCTCCTGCGAGTGGTGTTTCCTCTCGGCGGCAGACTTGCGTCGGAGGGGCCCGAAAAACCAGCCACTATCCGGTCGCACCCGCCTGCCTATCGCGCAGATTCGACGTCGCCTCAGAGGAGACCCAGTAAAGCTAACCTCGGGCAGCTAGCCTCGCGGTGGTCGACGCGGGTAAGGATCGTGGAGGGAGGGGAATCGCCAGAATATCACGCCCGTCACACCGCGCTCTTTCTTTCGCGCGCGTCTTACCCAAACCCATGTGGCCGTGAGACGCCCGTACTTTGAAGACCCAGCCCCGTCAAGGTCAGGAATGTAGCAATTGCCTTGGCGCCTCGCTGCAGACCCCTGGATGGTATTGTCCGCTGAGGGCGGAGGCGTCCAGCCGATCTCGGGATGTATCCGGGGCAGATGGCCTAGATGCTGCGCGGTAGTTCGCGTGCTCCGGGTATCGTCGCAACCTAAGAGCGCTCGGGGCCTCAGGTAAATTACTCTCCTTCGGCCAGCGATCACCCGGCGATCGGCGCTTTGTTTTCGCGCCAACTGCCTACTGATCCCCGGCCGCCGCACCGACGGAGCCTTGGATCCCTGTTTACCAACACACCTGCCGTGTTGCAGGCTACCCGAGGGCTCCGTCACAAGTCATAGGAGAGAAAATATTTCAACAAATTTTGTGTATTAATATTATTAAAATCCAAATAAGAATAATTAGTTGTAGGCAGTTTCCAATATGCAGAAATAATATTTTTTAGAATCTACTAGACATAGATGAAGATGAGAGTCTGATGTAGGAGTACGATGAGTATCCCGCGCTATCACGACAGGATAGCCGTCGCAACATTTCCCCCCTGCATATTACATCTCCAAGGATATCAATTTATACACCTAAATCATTCTGTTCTCAGACAAAAATTTACTCGCATTAATGTAATAATGAATATATTACGGTTATATCCGTGATATGTACAAATTAAATTTTGAAAAGGCCACGCCTTTACGCATAATCTATCTACGTCATTAGTCTTTTATCACACCGACTACCCATGACCTATCAATGATTTTTAAATAGCAGATCAGTGCCTTCATTAGCATGGCTCGCTCTGCCGACTTCGCATACCGTGCCGTACCCAGAATATTATTCTGGGGCCGGGAGAATGCTCCGAGACGGTGCTCTTAACCATGACATGGGTAATTAGAAAGAGTTTATCCTCACCGTCTACAGTTGTAGCATCAGAGACTGCGATGAGGACAATTTTAGTGATTTTGTCGCCGCTCCCAACAACAATAACATATGTAGAGCGGCAGATCAAGGGCTGGGTCTGTTGGGATATTCTTGATTTACTGGAACATTCATCCTCGTCGGAAAAATCCCGTGGCTGTTGAGTTGTTACTGCCCGACGGCATCTGGGAACATTCAGCATCACAGATTTTCTTCAATCAGAGAGTATCTGCAGCTCTTCCGAGCAGCTTCTGAACGCTTTTCTGTCACTTCCTTCGCTCCACACAACTGACTGTTCACTCTGATACCCGAGCATAGGCATTTGTTGCTAAATAGCCGGAATGATGACACCTGCAGCATACCTACCTCGGACACTCAGAAGCCCCACAATCCAATTCCTTTGTATTTATGGATCTGTTTGTGAAATGGACCAGATGCTACGGGCATTGGTGTAGGTCTAGTCCAATTTCGAAGTATACTATTTTGCTACTCCTATTACCTTTGCGTTGCTTTTGGGAATAGCTCCCTGTGATTGTATCGTAAGAAATGTAACGAAAGGGCCTCTCACGCTACTATCTCTCCTTCGACCCGCCCCCACTAACGGCAGTGACTTCTCCATCAACGATACACTTTGCAAGGTGACCTTTTTTTAGAGTTACTGTTCTATGTCGCCATCTGATTGGCATTTGTGATGGCGACAGTCTTGATGAGGTCCAATGCAGCTACCTTTAGACAGGACTTTAGATACTGAAATTTTGTAGCAATTATGATCCGCGGTAGATGTGCACGAGTGTTTTGAATAAGAGTGTTTTGAATTTAGTGGTCATCATATCTGTTTCTGCTTCACCTGCCGCATCTACGGGAGTCTTGTCGGGTGCTATTACTGATTAGCTGGATCCCCTCGAGGATTTCAAGTGTTTATCACAAGTATGCTCATAGATCTCTTATGAATATGCACAATCCATGCGAGTGAACACAATTTCTTTGGATATAATCTCACTATGATGATTGCATGCCTCGTCGTAGACGCAATTGTGACATTCCAAACGCGATTATATGATGCGCTAATTCAAGATATCTTGCTCTCGATTGTCTAGTCGCGCTTCTATCAGGATTGTATATCGTCTAATCGTTTATTCCACTAAAAGGCGTCAAGTTTCCTTAAACTACCAAGTGCCAGAACTTCAGCAAATTATTAGAGAAATAACGGAACTTAAATTAAAAATAATATTCTACTCCACGTTTTCCACTACTCCAACCCGAGTCCCCAAACGGGGCCCAAAAAAATGTACGAGGCTACACCGTTTGCATTGTTATAGTATATCTCGGCTGGAGAAGCAGGATAGTGAGCCAGATTATTGAAATTAAAGAAAGAAAGTATTAATTTTAAAAGCTAAGCCTTCTTAGCTAGGTCTCTGGTTCCTTGGCTTTAGCGCGCTCAAAAGCACGAGACAATACTAGAGCACGGTGCGAACAACTATTGAAATTCATTTCATAAAATAATTTCATTAAAAAAATTAAATTAAGTCTATTCAAGGATTACGTCCGAAAGCAGCGAACTTACTTTTTATATGCTTTTAGCCAAATTAAATTCAACAACTTTATGATGTATTAAGCAGTCACATAATTCAGTTATAAAAAAGATATACTTACGAAATCTTATATAATATTTTGTATATAGTTAGTATGTATGATATGTAAGAAGGGTAATTAATATAAATTTAATTTTATCTGAATAATGATAATAATTTTCATATCAACAATAAAATATTATATAAAGATATAAATATAAGTAATAAAATAACAATAAGGATAGATAACAATAGTATTTATAAAAGATATTTTATTTTATGTTATAAAACAAACTACTCATACTTTCTTAATATACATGAATTTATCAGTATTCAAATATATCCGCCATAAAACTTCAATCTTCTAATTGGTAAATTTTTGATATTCTTTTATGTAACTTTCCATAGTTCTTGTTTGTTTTCTGTAAAGAGATTAATTGTCAATCATTGTAGTATAATTCAAAAGGATATTATATTATTAAACATTTGTTTTTAGTTGCGAAAATAAAAAATAAATTAGAAACGCATGTATATCCGCTGGTTTTTGTGTATCGGCGCACAACTCCAATATTAAATCTAATTAAATCAATAGGGGTTACGGTGGAAGAAACAGAACCTCATAGTGTAATCCGAGAGAAAGATTTTGGTTTTTGAATTTTTCAAATGAGATTTTCGATGCTTTTACTTCAAAACAGGATCGCTGTACGTCATGGAAATGTACTCCCATGGACAGGTGCTGCCCACAAAGGCAATGAATTCCGAAAGATGTACACTAATTGGGCGAGAAAGATACAGCGACACTGCTAGAAATTGCAGCCGAAGGAAGCCTTCGAGAGCAACAGTAAGCAGAACAGCCAGAAAGGGCGATCAGCTGCTCTCGAACATTCGGGAATGCTTAATCAGATTCTGTACTCATATCGTACCGCTCGGTTCTAAAGTGTTGTTACATCACACTATCAGTCGGTAACCGATAAAACGTCTATTGGTAAGAAAAGAATCGGTAGCACTCTCGCTACTTTTTTTACCGCATAACGAATCCACAGGTGTGACAAAACGTATTCCTCCCCCCTTCCCATCACCTTCATTCACCTGCATCTACAACCGAAAACTGCACCCCAAGTAGGCGTTAACGATGACCCCACGGCTACCTGACGTTGCACCGGCACATCGGCAGCCGAAAAATTGCAACACAGGTGGCAGCTCTTCTAGGAACCGTACCGACCCAGCAAAACCAAATCCCAAATTATTATTAAAAATAAATAATAAATCCAAAAAACAATACCTTATCCACTCAACCAACAGAAAAACCTCCAAAATAAATGTGTTGGATAATTAAAAAACGGAACTAAACAAATTTGTACAATAGAAAAAATATATATATATATATTTATAAATATGCAACTAATGTTATTTAAAAGTAAATATTAATATTTATACAAACCTAATAATTAAATTTTATATAAACTTGTAAAGATAAAATAACCAAGGCGTATACAAACTTTTTGAACGAAAGTAAAATAATTTTTTTTTATAAAATATAGAAAACGTTAAAATAATTATATTGACAATGAACTACAGAATTAATTCTAATTGTTTAAATAGATATAACAAGAGAAGAATCTTACAAATTTGTAAACGCTTTAAAAGTTATTTTATATAAATAAATAAATGCGAATGCATATTCAGACACGTGAGAGTGACAGAGAGGCTCAGGGAGCATCTCACTCACACCTACAGTTTTCTCAGAGCGCCTACATCTATGAAAAAAAGCCCGGGCCATGCAAAAGTTAGTCTCACTGTTTCTACTATATCCTCAAATTCAATTCAGAAAAGGATCCATCAACCCAGAACTCAGTTCAATATGGTACGTTCAGTATTGTCAGTTATTGTTATCTACTGTAATGTTTACATTAATCAAGGTTTGTAAGATTAAATCCATAGAAGGCACTAATTACGCACCAATAATAGCTCTAAGTAAAAATAATACAATAATAAACAATCAAGGAAAAATAGCCATCATATTAGCGGAAAACTTTGCTAAGAACTCGGACGACAATAACCACAATAAAGAATTCATTGAATACAAATATAAATCAGAAGAAGATGAATTAAATATCAACAATATACAGAATACAGACATTGCTATAAATAATAATTTCTCTCCACATGCACTTACAGCAGTATTAAAAAAATCAAAAAATACAAAATTAGTTGAAAAAATGATAAACAAAAGACTGGTATAGCATCTAGAAACAACTAACATCTTAAACAAATTACAAAGCGGATTCAGAGTTAAATGCTCAACACTTGACTGCCTTGTAACGATAGAAGCAAATATTTGTGATGCCTTTGTTAATAAACAACACATAGCTGCAGTATGCCTCGACATGGAAAAGGCATATGATTTAATTTGGCGAAGAAGAATACTTGAAATATTAATTAAACTCAATTTAACATGTAATATACTTCATTTCATAAAAAACTTCTTAAACAACAGACAAATAAAAGTTCACATCAACGGAAATTACTCCAAAGCAGTGCTGATAAAAAATGGAGTCCCACAAGGTACAAGCAAAACTACATACCAGCCCCTGTCAAAAGTATAATATTCGCAGATGATGTCACAATATATATACAAGTCAACAAATACTACAACAAGCAATCAACAAACTGATGGAGTACTCTAATAAAGCAGGTTTCAATATATCGAAAAATAAATCCCAGGTAATCATCTTTAGTAGAAAATCAATTAATAGAAACATTAAAATCAAAATTTGTGATAACATACTACCAATAGTAAATGAAATTAAAATACTGGGGCTCATTTTTGATTCTAAATTATCGTGGAAATCACATATTTTAAATTTAAAAAATAAATACATAAAAAAAATGAATATTTTAAAAAATCTATCAGCAAAAAATTGGGGCTCTTCGCAAAAGATTATAAAAAATACATATGAAGCTATCATTCAAGCAAAAATAGACTATGCATGTGTAGTACATGGATCAGCTAAAGCAAATATTTTAAAAATGTTAGATCCTGTATTAATTACGAGCATGCGAATAGCTATAGGAGCATTTCAAACTAGCTCTATATCAAGTATATTAAGTGTAGCCAACATATTACCTCTAAGACTGAGAAGGGAAAAGCTCACTCTGAATTACACATTAAGATTATACACCGATCCAAATAATCAAGCAAATAGTCTACTGCAAAAAAATTTAGAAATATATAATAATAAACGGCCTAGTACATCCTTATCTTTTTACTATAGAGCAAATGAGTGCTCACTAAAAATAGAATATGTATTAAAGATACATACATAATAAGTAAGCAAATTGACGATTTATGCATCAATTATACAATACAAGTCAATCATTACATTAAATTTGTACCAAATACAAGCTTCCGAGACATTCTAAAGCTCTATCCGACTCACCGTCATATCATGACATCATATAATAAAACAGAAACTTCAATAGGCATAGCAGCACTTATATCGTTAGAAGAATTTATATTGTTAAAACTACGGTCATTCATCAACAGTGAAGCAACAATAGAAATTTTATTACTAGAAATAATAAAAAATATCAATACACCCAACCAAATCATTACACACACGAACAGAAACAATATTCTGGAAAACCTTCTTAAAGCAGATAACAAAAAACCAATATTGAAAGAAATAAAATACATTTTAAATAAATTAAAAGGCAAAATTAACATCTTTTACTCAAATTACTCCGAAGAATATAATTACACATTAGTAAAACCTCTAGCCGTACAAGCAAACAAACTTAAATTTAATAACAGATCTCAAAACATAGCGATAACAGATATGAAGAAATTAATTAACAACAAAATCGATAATCAATAGGAATCCATATGGAGTGAAACTAAAAGCGCCCTAAATAAAATAAAAAACAAAGCAACAGAAAAGAGCCCAGCAAATAGCATGAACAGAAAAAATCAAATTCTAATAACTAGACTCCGCATTGATCACAGTAAAATTACCCATCAACATCTTCTAAATAAGGAAAATAAAAAATAGTGCTGATCACTACCGCACCGATCTAAGCATCGAAAATATTTTATTCAACTGTCCACTTTACTCAGCAATAAGATCTAAATATAAAATAACAACAAATTTACCCCAACTTCTGAATGATACAAGAAACTGTATCGAAATTATAAAATATTTAGATGAATTAGGCCTTAGACAATGGTTTTAATAATATACAATGTAATATAAATTAATCGTTCAAATATGTTCAATTTGAGATTATAGATTCATGGATATCATTTTGTAATGATGTAAATATGTAAATATTTGTATAATAGTATATGTAACCATCTCATAGTCGCTAATACTCTATGGGGGATGTGACTTGAAATAATAAATGAAAAAAAAAACAATCAAGTGTACGACTTGTGTGCAGTAGCCATTCCTTAAAAACTTCAGTCCCTGGTGACCCTCGATTAGGCGTCCACAAATTAGCTTTACATTATTTTTCTATAATTCAACGTTTTGTGAAGTAAATTTTTCTGGCTCTTCCCTAGTTTTTGTGCTCAGGCACTGGCTAAAAACGAGATTCCCATCCTCACAAGAGACGGTCGTCACAGTGTGAAAGAGAAAAGTGCCACTTTCACTCTGAGGGTGTCACGGATGGCCAGCGTACCCATATGTCGGGCCCTGTCGTACGTCAAGAGATCAAACGGCCCTAACTCATAAAGTATGTTGTTCTAATTTCAATATTAGAAAAGAACAGTAATACACAAAATCAATACACGTAAATGAAAATTTACCAAAAGTGATCTACAGATAATCTTATTAGAATATTAGTCATATGTTAAAATACCCCAATTCTTTTTTTTCAAATACAACAAATATTATCTTTAAAAGTATATACTTTTACCATTGATGGATAGAGTCTACTGCAGATTTACCTTCCTTGTCGCAATTATCGTAGGTTAACATCGCATTTTTAAATACTTTATCGCACCCTAACATTCCATCGTAGGGAATTTGAAAATTATCGTCTATGTGAATAAAAGAAAGCTTTTATCTTGTTATTAATTTTTCAGTAGTAGCGAGAATATATATATTCCTTCATTGTTTATGCCCTTTAACATCCAATTGCTTTCTAATTCGGTAATAACTGATATGTCGAGATAAAAACCTTTCCTTGAAAAACGGAGCAATCATAAGATTTAAAGAAAAATATTGGTCCATGTTTTTGAAGATAATATCAATTTTCAGGTTTTTTATTCCAGAGACTCCAACAGTAAGAGTTCTTGCACTAGGTCCTTCGTCACCACTAAGCATTCGAAGAACGTTTGTGACGACTAAGTTTCCTGGCAAGCGCTTCATTTTTTTGAAGCTCCGCGTACAATAGAATTTAACCCAGCAAACTCAATATTGGAGTGCGTACATCTTCACTCAATCTTAACAGAGTAGTCTTAGTCGAACTGTGCCGTTGATACCCAGTTTGGAGTCGGTCAAAGATGTTATGAGACACCAAATACTCCATAAACTGGTCATAAATAATTCTCTCATGCACCTTTAAGAGAAAGCAGAGCAGTGAAATCGGCCGAAAATCATCTGGTCCGGAAGGTGTTTTTGATTTGGTCAATGGCACTATATGAGCTTTCTTCCTCACCTCTGGTAAGCATCTAGTCTCTATCGGTCGTTCAAGTTGTAAAGATCTTAATAAAGGTCAAAGAGTATGATAGATATATTGTTGATATTTATTTTATTCACGGACTCCCCGCCTTTTCTCTGTTTATCTTTACAAGTAAGTACTAATACAGGTGTTTTTGATTTGACCAATGGTACTATATGACCTTTTTTCCACACCTCAGGGAAGCGTCCACTTTCAAGCAAGCTGTTGTAAAGGTATACTAAAAGCGGACCTATAATCGGAGGATCCTTAACAACTACACTATGCGGTATGCCATCCTCATCAAGTGCCTGCGATGTGAACTTAGATATTGATGTATTCAGTCCTCGCCTGATACTCTATTCAGTCCACACTGTACCGACTGTACAGTTCTCCACTCTTACGCTACAGGTCGCGAAGCTTAAGTCCAATCTAGGGAAGGCGATTTTCATTTTATTTCATAATTTTTTTTGGGGCGAGTTCATCTATCGCCATCAATAAATTGTAGTTCAGCCTCGCAACTGCTGACTTAATGTCGAAATCCTCACTATCGATGCTTTTACATAGTCCCTAGATGTCCAGATAAATTCAGGAAGTGGTAGCTCTATTGTAACATTAATTATGTTATGCTTACTATAAAAAGGAGCAGGTACATTGGCAGCGGAGATTACCGTATGATTGTACTTCGCAAGAATGACGTCAATATAGTTGCGCAATGTGGGTGCTGTATGCGTAGGACCATGTTGGACAATCTGCAAAAACAGTTCAGCCCCAAATCTGCGAAGAAACGCAGCATCATCGATGGCAGTGCAGTGATCAGCATTCAGATCGCCGAGAATAATCTTGTGACTATAATCCGGCGTTAATCGACGCAATTCATCTAAAAATTTAAAGTTCCTCTTAAATGAAATATGAGGGGGCCTATATACAACACAATCTAATGTAGGCTCAGAGGCACGATTCTCAGTGTTTGAGGTAGAGAGTACACTTACTCTGAATTGCTTGTCGATAGAAAGAGCGACTCCCCGACCATTAACATTGCGATCTTGCCGAACTACAGAAAATACATCAATCTCGATGACTTCATTCATGATGCTAGAACCCAGGTTTTTGCTACACCGAACAAGTGATAAGTAGGTTAATCATGTAAATGAAGACAAAGTCGCTCGATGTAAGCTCCCCTAGTATCTCTAAGAGAGTTCACATTCATGAAGCCCGCCTTCAGGAATCTACCACTCATACTGGATTCTGCAAACTTATCATTATTATTCCCCCTCCCATTGCCGGCTATCAACGGTAGAGTATTTGTCCGATCTACTGAAATATGATCGGCCCTTATCCCACAACTAGAACGTCGATCCTCACAACCTCGAGTCGATACAGATGATAACTCAGACGAAGCAAGAGGGTTACGACTTAAAGAAACACTGGCCACGAAACCGCCACGTGAAGCTCCTGACAAGTACATACTTACGAATAAAATAATAATCACTTTCTAAGAGGCTACAGCACGAGCCTTACTACATTCTCTCCATCTAATAAAGAATTTACCGCGTAAATGTCAAACGTGCTTAAAGCCGACATCAAGCGCAGTTGATCTTTGCACTGCTAGAACGCACCATATTGACTTCCGCTTAACCACATATTGCTTCAATTGTTCTAAGCTGCACCCAAATTGTTGTGATTGGTGGTAGGAGTTTTCCATCAACTCCTTTATGTGAACTCGCCGAAGGAGGGGAGTACAGAAGTGATGACGTCAAGAGCGACATCAGAGGGCGAGACCCGCATACTAGCACAGTAGACTACCCCCGTGATGACGAGCTCAACCCCGTCATCCACTGCCGAGACCTCCCTCACATTATCCTGACCATTGCTCAAAATATGTTCGGGAACCTCGAGAACCAATTCATTGTAATGAATATTGCTATCTCTATTACTGTTTCTGTTGTTGTTGTTATCTTTTCTACTGTGTTTATGATTATTGTTGATTTATTTACTAATGCTCGTTTAAATGATTTTACGGTAATTACTGTTATTATTTGTACCAGTATTGGTTATAGTTACAATATCTACAATATATTACAATTTTGAATTAAACTATTATTAATGCCATTAACTCCGGCGCTCCCGGTGGTAGTTCGTAGCCCCGACGATAAGTCCTCTAAATTTAACGCCCGCGTTAAGTTATCTTTATCCATTCGGATAAAGTCTGAACTTTTTGAATTTACACTATTATTTACAATATTATTATTAAATTGTGCACTTAATCTCATGAATTGTCGGATATCTCGGTAGCCAGTTCAAATCTGTTACAGAACAGGTCGATTGTTCGAACAAGACGAGTGACGAAGGTATTGATGCAGGTATCTGACTCATCTTGCAGGTCGCAGTAGAGTTCGTGGCGGCTGTTTGATTAAACGGCGCCTGCCGCATGGTGTCCTACTCCGCATTCGTGTGTGAGCCTTCGCCGTCTGTGCTACTATAGGCGATGTTTAGGGCGTAGATGGGAAAGTACTTGTAGGACTTAGTCCCGCGGTGTGAGGGGCAGGCCGCTTCGCCCCACTAGGTTGACTGGCGGAGCGGGAGTATTCGCTCTCTCTCGCTCTAGTCGCGCTATCTCTCTCTCTCTCTCTCTCTCTCTCTCTTTCTCTTAGATAAGGAGGGGTCACTTGACAATGCGTGCTTCGGCGGCATAGTGAATGGATGTGCCACGCGCGATGCTAATATGGAGAATGTGGGATGACAATGCAGCCCACATTTGCTACATTTCACCAGCGCTCTGACACTTCTCGTCGCCTGCTCATAGACACAGCAGGTCTCACCTTCCATAAATGTGGATAATACTGCAGATGTAGGGCGATAGATTATGGGCCGCTACCGATGTATAATGGTGTGTGTATGTGCGCATAATAGACGAGAGATTTCGCGCCACGCGTTCTCACCAATGAGGCACATATGGGCTGCTCGTCTGGCCGACGTAGATACGGTTGTAGTAGGAGGTCGAAGGCCGCCATCTGGCCGAGTGCCCGCCAAGGCTCAGGCTGTCGCACTGATGGACGCACAAGCCGCCAACACAGCGAGCGCTCGGGAAACCGCAAGAGCCGTGAAACGATGATGTGCCTTGCTATTTTTTGTATAGCTACAGGATACTATTTTTTGTTAACAATGGTTTAACGAATATAAAAAAATTTCAAACAAAAATAAAATTTTTCTTCTCCTTCTTTTCTCCTTTCTTTCCTAAACTTTCTTTACTATTTTACTTTTCTTTTATTCCACCCTTCCTTTACCACTTCCAGGGACAGAGAGAGAGAGAGAGAGAAAGAGAGAGAGAGGAGAGAGAGAGAGAGAGAGAGGAAGAGAGAGAGTTCTTGCCCGGAAAAGAAGCGCCTCAAACTCCAAAGATTAAGTCGAAATACAGTTTGCCACGTAGTGTAGTGACAGCCCGAGCTACAACGATAGTGTGTGTATTCCTTTATGCAAAATCCGTAGTAATATAGCTGGTATGAAAAGACTACAAAAAAGTGTGATGCGGTGATGGTGGGATGAGAATACACGTTCCTTAGCTCAATAATGCCCTTCTCAAACATCTTTTTGATCGCTGCCTGAGCAAATTACAATATCTTTGGTCACATTTGCCGGAGCGCCTGCCGAACTGGTTGTGTCCCTTGAACATCAATGTGGTGTTCTATGAGCGTATTGTAGCCGTGCAGCTTTCCGGGTTCTGAAAATATAGAATCTGCTCATTGCGGATCTCGATTATGCCGGCAGATTCGCCCATGATGACTGGCCATTGCTCAGGCAGGTCCTTTTCTACAAAACTCCGCCACTCTCCACACGGGACACACCATTGTCCCTCGCCTAGCTGTACTTCGCATTCCCATCTCCGGAAGAAATCGATGTTGAGAATCATCGGGTGATCCATTTCTAGTACGACCCTCAATTCTATCATCCCATCCATATCCTCAATAGTAAAGATCATCCGAAATACGCCCAGCGTCTGCTGAATTGTACCAGAGAAATCTCTCACGGCAAACTGTTCGGAGAGCCAGCGGTCTCTAAATGGCTCGGCCGCATCAGCTCTGATAAGTGAGACCTGGGCTCCTGGATCGAACAACGCCTGTAGGTCACATCGGGTCGATCACAGCCGGGGTATTGCATCGACGAGGCCCCTTGTGGGCACTGGGCGGCGAGGTGCCTTGATTGTCCGGATACTAAACATGCAGACGTCGAGCACTGCCGCGCCCTGTGCCCAAACCCCTGGCACGTGTAGCACTGGATCCCCAAAGGAATCCCACCCCTGAGATCACGATCATTCCTGGCGGATACAGGTGAACCCTGGCGGTATTCCTGTCTCGGGACTCGAATCGGCACCCGCCATCCCGAGCGAACGTCGTAATTGTGCTCCTCCACCCCTGAATGACTCCGGAATAAACTCGGGTCCGGCGGAGTGTGCACCATCCGCTAGCTCCTTAGGATATTCCCTTTCGGGATCTTCCCTTTCGGGGTTTTTGTCCGTTTATCATCAATGGCGGCTCCCGAGGTCCTTGGGATTAATATTAGGGAAGCGAACCTCCGCACTGCCTCTACATACCTCTCCTTCCAACTTAGCTTGTCCGCCTTGAGAGCTCTGCGTATCCGGTCTCATAGTGGTTGTTTATCGCTAGGGCCCTCTCGTGCTCTTTCGTCCAACGCAACAGGTCCCGCACACTGCGGTTCTCAATGCTGATCACTTCAATCCGGTAGTCGGACCTGATGTATTCCAGCAGCATTCCAACTAATGGCAGCTCTGGTAGGGGCGACTCGAGCGTACTAGCCTGGGCACGGAACTGGCTAATCAACTGGACCACCAATTCGGTTTTACCTTGCAACATGACCTCCAGCTCACGTCGCTGGTCCTCCTCCAAAATCATGGGACAGTATCTGTCCTTAAACTCCTCCTCGAACGTTACCCAATAATCGAAGTTTTTCTCCAGGTACCAGGTTAACTGTAAAAGATGTATTCCAAAATTTAACAGCCAAAATATTCCACTTAATTAATTCATCAATGGATGTAACAAAACACGAAGCGTACTCCCCACGAACATGGAGCAGGAATTTTCAGGAGCAGGAAGAGACGTTAAATAGCTTAAAGGTTAAACCTTCAGATCAGTTAAAGAACCAACAGAATTTTTGATACCCAGTTTTGGAACCATTAGAATGTATTACGACTAGGGTAAAGATTTAGCTAAAATCAAACAAAACAGTAGTTAGCTGCTTGAACTGCATTAAAAAAATGGACAATGAGGTATTCTGTAATCTACAGAATTTGTCCACGATGTTATAAGAAGGTAACAGGCCTGTGAGCAGCAGAGGCTATACTCTGAAAAATAAATAAAATAAAATTATTAGGGGTCCAGAAATAAGCAGGGAAAGCTCACCAGCTACACGATACAGAGCTCTCTATGGTATTGCAAACAATCGTCGGTAAGGCATGGAGAAAAGTAAAGGAAAGATGAGTTTCGGCGCCTTTTGTAAAAAGGCCGGTTAGCAACAAAAATGCGAAGGTCGCAATAAAACTGTTGATCCGTATTACCCTGCGGTCCCGACCGTTTCGCCGTACTCTCTCCCATTGATTATTTCCTCTACTCTTATTCGCTGCGCTGTGTCGAAAGAGACCGCACTTTTCGGCCGCGGGGCTAGTTTTTACCATTTTTAAACGCCTGTATCTTAGCGGGGGTGCATTTAACAGTTTTGCAAACAGCAAGAAAAATGTTTAGATTTGTCCGTGATATAGGTATTAAGTAATTAAAAAACAGGTTCTATATGTACATGCCTGGTGACAAACGGAAATAATATTATCAAGAGGGCACTAAGTCGTTATAATTTTATAGACATTTTGTCACCACAATATCGCAATCAATAAACATCAATGACAAAAATATTAATATTAGAAGTATATCTTATTAATTATGCGTATTTGGTGCACAAATTAAATAATAAAATGAAGTGCTGAGGTTTACTTTGGGTTTCCCAGAAATTAAAAATAAATCTTGAAAAGTATAAAGTGTAAAAGGTTGCAAAGAGTTATGGGAAGATAAAAATTTCAACAAAGGAGAAAATTCAGACGAATCGATTAAACAATTAAAGAAGAAATCAACTCATTAGAGGCACGAGGAATCGATTACATGTCTAGAGAAATTCAAGATGATACTAATAATTCGAAAATAATTGAGAATTAGAGATGACGGCTCCGAAAAGATCGCCTAATCCATCACGATTTAGATTCGAGATACGTCCAGCCCAATTTAATCCGATACCAGAAGAAAATAACAATATAATCGAGGATTTTTCATGTATAAGGCATAGTACGCCTTTATCAACTACAAAGGGAAAAAGTATAAATTATAAAAATCGATTAGAATTGGGGGAAGAATGTCCTACATTCGAACTGGGCGCAGTATTGGGAACAATCAAAGAGAATTTAGGAGCAGAAATAAAGCAAGATTTAATAGAAGCATATTTTAGCCAATAAGTGGATTTACAAGAATTTAACGAATTAGTTAAGGAAGGGCTTGAATTATTAAAACTTAATATTTTTCTGAAAAAAAAATACTTTTTCGAGGTGTTCAGGTAGTGTGAAAAAAGAAGAATTATTAAGCATAGTCCACGTACTAAGTAAACACGCAAGCGCCGGTAATACTGAACTCAACTTAACAAAATCCCTGGATATGGAAGCAGCCCCTATTATCTAGATCTCATCCCGAGATTTAACGAACAAAATATTGCGCTTAATTAATTTACCGACAAGTATCATAAGGCGCGAAGCCTACTTCCCAGAAACATGGACGAAAAATTTGCTCACCATAAGAATCCGTTTATTTGTAAAAGCCTTAAATAGCGTGAAAGGTTAACCATTCAGATCAGTAAAAGAAGCAACAGAATTTTTACAAAACATCTTTGGAAGCTTTGGAACATATTACGAATGAAGCGGAGATCTAGCTTAAAGCAAAGAAAAATCAAACGAATCCGTACTCAGTTACTATAATCAGATAAAACAAATCGAAAGCGAAGTATTCAAGGCTGCTGTTAGAGGAAAACGCATTGCTAACGAAGCCCAGTTAGGTCCGATTTAGAAAAGGACTGTGCTAAGATTTCTTACGAGGACTAAGGTGGGAAATAAGAGCCCAGATGGACCGGCCGGACACCTTAATTGAGGCCCGGCATCAAACGCTACAAACAGAAAGGGAATTTTTCAGCAGCCAAGATCTCGAAGAGGGAGGTCGGGGCCACGATGACTACAAGCCAAAAGGATTGAAAGAAATAAAAAAAAGTGCAAATGATCGACGTCGAGCCCGAGAAATTAACATGTACTAAGGAGGTTTAAATAACTTTAAAGTAGGATTTCACGCCTTGAAAGAAATAATTATTGACAAACAAATATGCTCAATTAGCATAGCAGTAACTTATTAGTTTACATTCTAGATACCTGATACTCCTTCTTAGGATTAAAACAGTTATCATTGGTTGATGTTCCTACTGATCGTTCCTTCGAATTATTTCCAATATTTCTATCGAGGAATAGAATGGGTCCATTTGCGGATCGTCAGAAGGCTCTCAGAAGACGCTTTTTTGTTTCGAGATTATATCCGTCAATCGCCCAAAAGATGGTAAAAAATAGTGGCTAGTGACAGGTAGTACTTTGAATCATAAACAAGTAATTACTTTTTAAGATTAAAGCCTCAAATTTTGGAAAAAGATCGACAGAAGCAAAGTTGCGCATCTTAGAGAAGTTGCTAAAATACTGAATATACATTGAGTCCTCGACATAAAGTACAAATAAATATTATTGTATTACAATCATTGTTTATTTATACAATCATGTAAAAATTTAATTTATTTTCTGTAATAGATAATTTGATTTAATGATTGAAGAAAATAAAATCCGCATTAGACTTTAATACTCGTACATGAGAAAACAATCACCATATTATCGCTTACATACAATATATAGTAATAACGATAGTAAATAATTATTAGTTAATAATTTTTCTTTTCTGTATTTAAATTCGTGTACATGCTTTATACTAAGAATTAACAGTGTCCACCAAACTAACAAAAAAAATATATAAACATAAGCGAATAGACGAAAGAGTAGAAATCAGGCAAAGAGGATTGTTCACTGTGATATAGATTGAATACAGAGGGAAATAATATCATATTACATTTGTATATTAACGGAGTATTTTATGATTATTTTATAAGCACTGATAATTTTTAAATGACAACCTACTTGATATGAGTGGGTGTTCTATAATATACATCCGAAAACATGCTTTTCCAAAATGGTTTTTTAAATTTTTCTGCTTGAATAATTGCTGCAACAACTTTTTCTTTTGTACAATGAACAAACTGTTCCTCTTTTTCTTGATTCCAAACACCGGCGTCTTCCAAAAATTGTTTTAAACGAAGAATAGGACTAATACTTTCTTGAATCTTAATATCCTCATTTGATCTGTAGATTGTACTATCATCAGAAGTACTATGATCTCCAATTCTAAATTTTTAAATTGAAACTATTATTAACAAATGACTAAAATACGTTTTTAAGGTTTCCTTTAAAACTAAAATAATTTATAGAATTATTATAAAGATTCGTATAATGGCTAAAGAAAAATTCATTATTAATATAAATAAATCTACATTTTTCATTTTTTGCGAGTCTAATCGAGGATAAAACTATTGCACCGAATTTGGAGCTACTGCGATCGTGCATTTATAATAGTGACGCATACTCCGACGATGCGCTTAGTCTTGTATTAGCGTCCTATAAAAGGACTACTTATTAAATCAATTACGCTGGGGCAGGGTCTCAACTCGCCCGCCGAGTTGAGTACATCTCATCGCAGTACAGTGCAGTGATTACACGAAAACTAAATTGCCCTTCTCAGGACAACATTCAACTTCCACCGGAGTTGTGATTGCTGCCCCACCCCACTATACCAATGGGCTGTCGCAGCAATACCCGCTGCCGCCCCACTCTCTATCTTCAGGGCTCTACCATGGCCAGGCACTCGGACAGCACCTGAGACTTCACCTACAGAGCTCCTCCTCTTCTTCAGGCTACCTACCAGCTTCAGCACTCGGTAAGTAAAACCCAAAATTCTTTTGTACTGAAACAAAACACCATTACCGGCCCTTCTCAGAGCTACCATTTAAAATCTGCCCTTCTCAGGGCTATACTTTCCAACGTTAGCAGCATGCATTCATTGAACATTATCACCGGCTCTTTTCAGGGCTACCATTCTAAATCTACTATTCTTAAGGCTATATCTTCCAACGTTAGTGGAATGCATTCATTATACCTCTAAATCCAACTTAGTAACAGGTCATGCAAGCCAAGTTACTAGGTATTTATCTTGCTTTGCACCCGTTGCGTATTGTGGGTGCTACTCAGATCCCCACTCTATCTCCTTCCTCTATGACTCCATCACTATTTCCTTCCCACTTACCATAATAATAACCCAACATCTTTCGAATACCTTAGACTCGGTCGTGGCGAAGATTGCCATGCGACTAAATGATCGCAAATGCTTCCATCCACCTAGAAAAGATATTTGCAAGGACGAAAATGAACCGCTTCTGTCAACTGGACCATCAGGTATGAACCCATGAGGTCTACCGCAACAGTGTCCCAAGGGTTATAGGGATTAATACAGTTTCTTATTATAAGTATAATAATTGTATAAAAATTTAAACCTTTTCAATAATACGGAATGGGTCATCGCAAAGTTCAGAATAAACAGTAAATTCGTAATATACCACGAGAACTACATGGAATACTGCGAATATTGATCGCTGTTTGTAACTATTTATCGCAGTTTGCGGCTCTTGTGCATTTGCTCGTCCGCTTCTTGCCGATTCTATGAAATGCTCTTCAGCGTCCGACAGCCCTTGCTCCTTATTTATTTTATCTCGGCTCGACTTCCGCGTTGATGTTTGAGTTATCTTGTCTTGGTGTGCGTATCCGCAGCTTTTGTTTGCATCCCGAAGGTTTCCATGATCTCCAGGCGCGATCTGATTCTAGGGATTTTGGGCCCCATCCCTTTCTTGATAAGATTATTTATTTGTTCTCCGGCGTCTTGCGCCCTTTGATTTTTTTCTGCCACTTGTACCTCTTCTTATTGCTCTGCATCTTTAGGTACAGCTTCCTCCTCTCTCTGCCTCAATGTGTACGTGAGTTTGTTATTATAATTTGATTTTCATTTTTTTATACCCTGTTAGTTCTCGCGCTTTCCCTTTGTTATTTCCATCTGCAACTTCCGACGTATTTTGCGCCACCTTTCTCCGACATGTTTCAATATATTATATTTACAATATATTTATCTTTTTTTTCCTCTTTTTCATTATACATATATATTTTCGTTTATTATATATTTTTTTTCTTGTTAGATCATGTTTTTTTTTGTTTCGCTTTTTTTTCCTTTTTGGTCACAATTTTTACTAATGAAATTTTTGTGATTCGTCCGTCGCTATTGCGATCGTATCTCTATCGCTGTGTTTAATGACATTGTTATTATTATTTTTTTTTTCGAGTCTTTTTTTATATTTGATTGCTTCTTCCAAGGTATCGTCCGGTTGCATTTGTTCTGCATTTTTTCTAAGGAGTCTTCCGCATTCTTTTTCGTTTCTTGAGTATTGGGCGCTTGCGTTATATTTTTCTCCCAATCGATGACCATGGCTGTTTGCTTTTTTGTTGGTTGTAAAAAATCCATATATTAATCTCTCCCCTTTTATTTCCGTGAGAGAATCAAGTTCCTCTCTATTCGCGTCTCCATTTATTCGTTTTTTGATATCTTTCGGTTCTAGTTATTTCATATTTATATTAATTTCATGACTTGATTCTCTCGCGTTTTTTTTTTACATTTTCTTTTTTTGCTTTGTATATTTTAAAGCTCCCCCTTTCCCAATCTTAGCTATTCGTTCACTTGTCACCTTCGGCGCTCCTTGCATCATCACTTACACTTCCTTTTACTATAAAAAATCTGCGTGGTTATGACTGCCAATTGCCATGGCTGCAGTCCCCGCTGTTCCTGTGGACATCTAGCTTAGATTAGTAGCCCCCCCATCCCGCCTGTTCGAGGGAGCTCTACGGCCGGCGTCTTTCTCTGCGTGTTTTTCTTTTTTTTTTGTAGGGATGTCAGCATTTTTCAAAAATGCGTTTCTTTTCTGTTTCCATTTCTCTTTTCTGTTCTTGTATGCTTTTCTAATTAGAATCGTTATTAATCGCGTCCGTGGGGCCGTGCGATTTTCGTGCGTGCGGCTTTTTTTGTTTCAATTGCTTTACGCGGCGGAGGGCGTATATCCCCTCCACACGAACCATGGTGGTTTTTCTCTGGGAGGCCGCGCGTTTGCCGCTACGCGCGGAACTAAACGTGTCTTGTCACTGCTTTGCTTCAAGTTTATTTTGAAACTCGCGAACTTCGCGCTCATTTTTACCGATCTTTCGCTATCCAAGTCCCTGAACTCGTGACGTCTTGTTTGCGTCAGCATATCAGCGCCTTCCTCTTATAACTCGAGCTGGGACAGCGGCCCTGAGCGTTCGCAAATCGCTGCGCTGGCCCGGTATTCGGTAACCGAACTGTGACGCTGGGGCTCCTCGAGTCCGACGTGGGCGATGCTCCTCTCGAGGCGCAGTTTGGTTTGCTCAAGGAGTTTAACTTGGGTTGCGAGGTAGTCCAATTCCGCTTTCTGGTTCGCGATTTCCTTCTTGAGCTCATGCTTGCCCTTCTTCAGCCGCGTCACACCCTCGAGTTCCTGGTGCTTTATATTTACGATAGAAGGCAATATCCCCGTTTTCAAAATTCTAATTTTAACTTCTCTCTTCGTGCTGCACTTTTCACTTTCTGTTTCGAGCTGCCCAAATCCTGAGGGCTGGCTCCGGGATCGGTCTTGCCCTGCCTGGTGAGGTGGCCTGCTTTCGGGCTTCCGTGTTGATGACCTTTGCATCGCTAGTTTCTCCGATCTAACGTTGTCAAAAAGCTCTCGGCCGTCTCGGGTTCCATGTCTCGACCCGCTGCAATACTCGTACGGCTTAATTTTTGCTGGCTCCGCACCTTGTGGCTCGTCTCTGTGCGGCTTCGACACCATATTTCTTGGATTCGCGTTTATCCTGCTTCTCTGCCACGAGGCCCATGCTGCTTCGTCTGCGCATGTCGCATGCATTTCCCCCGATTCGGCAATACATCTCCTTCCTTCGAACAAAGCCTCCAACTCTATCGCAGCGTGATGGCTTCTCTTATGTGCAGCGGATTCGCTTGCTGCACCCAATAATTAAGCGGCGGTAATAATCCGAGTATAAAATTATGTAGTGCCCAATTTCCAGCCTTTCGAATTTCATAGGCCTTCTCCGTATAGTTGGCGTCTCGCGCCTTCTCGTGAATCGCGACGAGCTGTCGGTATAGCTGCTGTACACGCTGGCCGTATTCGGCGACGCCCTCTCCTCTTCGTTGTTGCACTTGCTGCAGTTTGTATATTATGTCCTCCGCAACCCCCATCGGTTGAAATTGGGCGGCCAGATCATGGAGTAAATATTCTAATGTACGATAGGTCCATAGATCTCCTCGAAAATCCGTTTCCGCTCGTCCCACTAACTTATTCGTCAATCCATCTAAAATCGCAAAATCGAACTGCGGCCCGAAGTACTCGGCTGTCCTCCGTACCAGCCCACAAAATGTTTGCAGCTTCTCTGGATTCCCGTCGAAGGTTGGAAGGTTTATAATCGCTTGCTCTATAGTCGAGCCGATCGGCTCTGATTGCATATTTATTGGCATTGTTATTCTTAATATTATTGTCTCTTTTTTTTCTCTTTTTTCTCAAAAAAAAAAATTTTTTTATTTATTTTTTTTTCGTTACGTGCCCTCTTCTTCTCCCGACATTCAGTTTTTGTATTTTATTCTATGACATTAGAGAACAGAGAAGAGAGAAGGAAATTTCCCGCTCCTCGGTTTTTTCATGTTTTTATTACATGAGTAATAAAATATTAATATAAATATTAAATATTATTATTACATTATATTATATATTATAATGTAATATAATATAATTATAATATATCATATAATGATATAAATATGTTCTATTATACAATATATATTGTAAAGAGAATTTTACCATTTGGCACCCAATGCGGCGGCACAAAAGATGTTCAATTCGAGTCTTTTTCATTTTCTCTAATTCTCACAAAGCTTGTAGTGTCTGTTTAAAAAAACACACAAAACAGCTATTTTTATGGTAAAAACTATAACAAAAAAAGAACTAAATATTCAAATAATGGAAGATTAGAATGCAAAAGAGTTATAAAATAAATTAGATTTATATAAAATAAATTCAAACTAGGTGAAAAGGAAAATGCGTTGATTCAAAAACAATTTCAGAAGAATCAAACACGGCATTAAAAAAGCGACCGAAATTTAAATATATATTTAGCCAAAGGAGTTTTAAATTATCTCGAGAGTTTAAAATTATTATTACATACGACGGAAAATTTGGAGATCCGGCAGAATTTTTGAAACATTGGGAAAGTACTGTTATCATAAAAACACTACAACGCAGCATGAATTAGTAATTATTGAAGAGGTTTTGATAGGATGTACTCGCTAGTAAATACTCGTTAGAAGCGCGAATGAAATTTAAAATAGAATGATTCTTTCGAAGATTTAAATCGTAAGACAAATCACGGCAGGAATATTTAACGAACAGTTTCGCGTTGCAAAATACATAACACCCCGTATAGATAAGTACGAGGTAAATTACACGTTGATAAACCAATTATGGCGGAGAGTAAGAGATATTTTAGATTAAAAACTACATAGGCTAAACATTAAAACCTTTAACGCATTTAGATATGTCAGACGCTGCGAATAGACATGTTGCTGTAGAAACATTTGAAAATTAGCGGCTTCGGTAAGGCAATAATCCTATATTTACATTAACCGATTTACGGTATGAGGTGAACAAGCAAAATGCAACTGACGTTAATGCACTAATGTTATATGAGCACGATACCAATAGTGGTAACAAAAACATTATTTTCATGCTATTAAAGCTTAGGAGTTGATAGGGTATTTGTGCTGGGACGCAGAGAATTATGAAGGCAAAAATGAAATAGAGATAGAACCTCGTGCAATAAGTTTGCGTCTACAAACATCAACGTGTTTGAAGAATATTTCGATATTACTTGACTCAGGGAGTGACGTTTCCGAAGATTATTTTAGGATAATTATGAATCAATCGGAAGTTACCCGTATTAATGGCAACTAACTTGTCAATATTGGTACCGTATAATATCTAAAACATTTGACGTACATGTGCAACATTTTGATAAAATATCTAAAAGATTTATTGATAGTGGTTTGACTTTGAGATTTAAAAACCTCATTTTTAAATCTCATTTCTTCCGTGAGCGTGCGTCTTCTTTCGTTTTAGCTAATTCGAGAAAAAATCGGGAGCTTAATTACACAAAGCTTAAAGGCATACTTGTCTCTCCTGAACCATACAGCAAACAACAATTAAAATCATTTTTAGGCGTGTGTTGGTACTACCGACAGTTTAGTTGAATTTTCATTGAATTTCACTGTATATTGGTGAAATTCTGAACTTTTGAAAATCTTAACATTGTGTCATACCGTAGGCCGTCAGGGTGCGCCATATGGCGCGCACCCCTGACTCGCACACATCCATCCTCAAAAGGGTTTTATCTATTAAGCTTCAGAACACTTTTCTATAGGGAAAATCGAATTTTCGTGTTATCAAAATCCCGGCGATCTAAAGGTTAAAGACCAACAATATTAAAATTTCGTTATTACTTAATACGTGATTTATTTTATATTATTACTGATCACAAAAGTTTAACGTTGCTTCTAAATTCTTTCTATAATAGCACTCGTTATCATAACGGATTTTTATCCATCGATTCGTACGACTCGTAAATAAATGGGATACACGAGTTTTTTAAAATTATTTACATTGGGCTCGGCAGTCGTCATTCGTAATACCCACTCTATATATTTAGAATAGCTAAAATGAACAATTTTCGAATTAACGAAATATTAAAAACAGTAATTAATATTATGTATTTTTAAATTACGGATTTTTATTCCAAGGTCCTAAGAATCTATTGATCTAATCATCGGTTTAATTATTGTTGAAACTTAACTAAGGTTGAAAGAAATGTTGATTTAGAATTAATTTGTTATACTTTTGCTAAGTTTTTAAGCAATGTGAAAAAAGTTCTCGATATAAAAAAAATTCATTTAATTTTACTGGTAAATGAGCATCAAATGAGATTGGTGTCATGCAATTATAGCCAGACCTGCTTACAACGGCATCAAAGAAATAAGTTGGCGAAATAAGCTTCATAGAAAACTCGGTGTATATTACAGATTCTTGCTCAATGCAGAATGCTTATGTATCATTACTTTGTAATCAATGACTTGGGCGTATAGTTTAGCTACCGAAGGATATTCAACTTGACATTGGGTGTAGGTGCCAAACTGGATAGCACATGGGAGGGCGTCCACTTCACACAATCTCGTTGATTTCAATAAAGGGTCACAGGGTTACATCCATGGTCGCAAAGAGATTCGTCCTTTTTTTAACTAAAATAAAAAAAAAGACAATACTCTTTATGAAAAAATTGACCGAATCATATCGATTTTGACTTTCTATCGAACACTTGGATTATTTCAAGGTATGATTTTAAATAATACATTTATAAGAATATACATATTGCTTGATTAGTTTTTTGAAGTAAAATGTACTATTCAGAAACTAATATTATCAATTGCAAAATATGTATATTGTTTAAAAACTCTGAATAATACATCCGCGTAGAAGCCGCTTACCATGGTACTCACGTTGTATCGTATATAATATAGGCTCGGTTCGTCACCTTGTTTACAAGAGTGTTTACTAGTTTACAAGAAAGCGGTAGCTCCTCCCATCTGCTTTTTTCTACCGGACTACATACTCTTAACTTCCGCCCGAGCGATCTCGAGCATCCGCGGTGACATTTGGCGGGCTCGATGTTGACTCGGCGAGGCGCCTTATACATGTATATAGTGCTCAGTCAAAATTGCTAGTCCGAATCGCGGTGTTGAATGTGGCAATAGGCGATTTATTATTTCGTCTAACCTCTTCGTGTAGCATGCTCGAGATGGGAGCTACTGCTTTTGGTCGATTACCGAGAGGTAAACAAAGTGACGAGGCAAGATATATACCTAATACCTCGCATGGAGTCAATTCTAGATAAATTCATAGAATTACATAAAAATCATAGAATTCGTCGTCCCGAGTTTGGTACTTTATTATTTCAACTAATTGTTGTTCGGCCTAAATATGAGCCGCACATATTCGGTTACCTTCGCAATAAATAGATGAAAATGCAAGTTTGGGTGGAGGCAGGTAACTTATCTGAGATTTCATTTGGATCGCGAGGAACAGCGACCGGATCCCGACAAAGTCGTGTCTGTATTGGACTACCCGATTCCACAGAACATGAAGGAGCTTCGGCGATTTCTCGAGATGATGGGCTGGTATGCGTGTTTTATCAATAATGATTCCGAACATAAGCAGTCGTTAATTAAAATTACTTCGGACGGCTGCAATTTCTCTCGGCCGTTCATAATCCAATGCGATGCAAGCAGTGGTATAATTGGCCGATACAAACTTTGGTCGCATGTTGAAGGGTACGCTTTACAAGTAATCACGAATTACAAGACAAGACGCCTAGTGATATGGGCCCTCGAGTTCCAACAGCGAATTTTCGAGGTAATCGACCGTAAAGGTGCCCTCCACTACGTACCTGATGCGTGATCGCACATTCGGGCCGAAAGTACAAAGGGTCGAGTGTCACCCCAGAACCTATGGAAAATAAGGAGTTCTCCTTATTTATTAGGAGTTCTCCAGTGGCGAGATCAACTACGGAAGGAGACCAACCGATCCCTCCTATTGTAAAGCCACCCGTCGAAGTCCAATCCACAGTCAGGACAAAAAAGACTGACTTCGCGGAAGGGAAAACGTACCCGAATACCGAGCAGCCTATCAAAAGAGTACCCGCTAAACCACCATCAGATATAGTGGTGATGTCCGCCACTATCTCCCGAGGAGGAACGGACGGTAGCCCTCATCCATATTGGACTTCGTTCAGAATGACTATATATATCAAGATGGATTGTGCCATGATAGAGCCACCAAAGATACTCAAGAAGAAGAAGCTTCTGTCCTGACCATTGCCCATCAGGAGTTGAAACCAAGGTCACCGATGAGAGTTTAGCTGAGGCTACCTGCTAGCTCAGTCACTCTCCCTAATGCGAAAACAATTAAAAGATTCACTTAACCAATCTCACTTTTTGATTATAATGAATTATACTTTTTGTTTATGGGCTAAGTTTCTCTTTTAATTAATAATCTAACAATTTATAACATAAGACAAGAATTATCGCAAATCAACTATGAATATTTATCTTTACAAACAGTGAATTAGCAAATAAACCTAATAATACAAGGATTTAAGTGCAACTATTTACAATATATTACTGGAGAACCATAGCAGTAATAATCAATATTAATAATAATTTACATATATTCTTACTTAATTTTATCTGATTTGCTCGTCGAAAAAATGAATAGACTTATAATTTCCCTAGCTGTAAGAATTTAACAATTATAGTTTAAACATTAATTTTACAATAGTACAATATTAAAGAAAGGGAAAAGAGTTCAGAATTTCTGACTGAAGTACAGCGGGTCTTCCTTCTCTCGAAAATGTCCCCACTTGCCTCCAAGTCTCACCGTTTCCCTCTCTTGGGGACTCGCACGCCAATATGCGAAGACATAGTAAAACTGTAAATAGCTCCAAATAAAAAAGGGATGGCTCAATGTCCTCTTTTCGGAGACAGGCCAGGCCACGCGCGTCCCGAGCAACTCGGCGAAAGCCGAGGATTAGAAAGAGCCGTACTGTTTAGGAGACTCACTCTTGTTCAGGCAGTACAAGGATAAAGAGACTTGGATACTTACCTTGTCCTTAGCTCTCTCACCACAATATTATATAAATATAATATCCGAAATTGTTTTTATAAGACTAAGGATTTTTGTATATATACTTAAAATTTATTGAAAATTGACGAAAAGTCTAGCATAGAAGCAGCAATTACAAAAAATTGGAGGTATTTTAAAGATATGAACATAAATAATAGTGTATAAAATTTTTTTTTTTTTATTAACTATTTTAATTTTTCAGATTATTTAAAAAATATGATGGATGAACAACTGAAATTGCTGCAAAAGATGCAACACCATCAGAATGAGGATGCCAGATTGGAATTTCCTAAATTCTATATTTATTAGCAGCAATACACATTGCGACGAGAATCTCGCCGTAGTCGCCGCTGTACTGAGCTCGTGCTCGCAGCCTTGACCATGCGCCGAGTGAGGGGCACTGGGATGCGCGAAATTAGGCGCACCGCGGTAATTGTCGCGCGCGGGCTGCGGCGGCTAATGAAGGGGAGAGGGCAATTAGGCGCGCGATCGGCCCTCGATCCTTGCTCGATCGCACGATTCAGTTAGTGTGTCTCGGGACACGGTTTCTCCCGAGCCACATTTTTCGCGCAACGCGCTTGAAAATAGTTAGAGAGAGAGAGAGAGAGGAGTGTGGAGAGAAAGTGAGAGAGAGAGAGAGAGAGAGAGAGAGAGAGAGAGAGAGAGAGAGAGAGAAGAGAGAGAGAGAGAGAGAGTGAAAGCAGTGCACCGAAGTGCAAGTGCATTCGCCTGCTGTTCAAGGTTGCGTACTTGGGACGCTTCGATCTCGCCCTAGTGGCTGACCATTGGCGAAACAAGGAGGTAGCGCCAACAACAAGGCGGAGGGCATTTTCCCGCCAAGTTAAAGATCGCCGCCGCCGACGTAAGTAATTTTAATATTGATATATATATTTATTGTGCGGCGCGCGCGCGATCATCCGCGTCGGGAGAGTGAGAGAGAAAGAGAGTAGATAGCGCTAATCAGATTGTTTATTTAATATTTTGTAAATATAATAAATATTTCTCAATTAAACGAAAGTAGAATATCCGCGTAATTATTTCGTGCGCCTTCTCCATTTTCGCGTTCCCTATAGCGGCGAGCACCCAGGCTCGCACCGCCGCGTCCGCGGATTTTCCGTGCGACGACACGAGCAGGAAGAGGACGGAAAGTCCTTAAGTCGCGTGGTGGCTGGGAGCCGGGCGAGCTTAGCCACCCGGTAACCGCCACGTAACAACATTAATGTACTGAAAATACGGGAAAAGTCTGAGCAACCGTAATTATTATATTCTATTATAATCTTGCATGCATCATCAGACATAATAAACGATAACTCTTGTTCAGGTAATGCTATAAGGCGTTGACGCCGGTTAGGCTCTACTTCCTAGAACCTACCTTTGCGCCACTGACTACTACCACCTTTTAACCATTCCTTTACGGGATAGAGTTGAAGGAGAATAGTCTTCGTTTGGCAGAATAGTCTTCAGCAGCAAAACAGCTGCATTGAAAACACAACCTGTAACTTACCAATAATTGTACGGGCAAAAATTTATACAATTTCTTAAAAAAATACATTAAATTCAGTTCTTTATACCAATCGCATATACACATTATAACGGGTGCCAGGCGTTGGGCCTGTCAATATCAAGGTGCAGCAAGGTAGAGGGAGAACTTCCAGGAAAAGGGAAAGGGGTGCGAGGGAAATTTTCGGCGGGTATCAAGTCAGTGTGCTCTTGGCTTGATTGCTACCATGATACCCCGCACTTTCCCACCAACCAGGAAAAACTCCGAGTGAAGCTGCGCCTCCCTGGGGAGAATCAAACAAGAGACAGCGTCGGTCCGGAGAGGGCCCAGAAGGTGTTGCGACTAGTGAGCGGTTTGGAACATCTCGTCCTCGGGAGCCCATCTAGTCCCGGTACCCCCAAGGAATAGAAGCCGCCGGTAAGGTCCATGAAAACTTATCTGCACTCGAGTCCAGGTAGGGCAAGATAATTTTATTAATAATAATAAAATACAATCCAAATTGCGCGATAGAATGAAATGAAATGTATGCGCGCGTAACTAATAGTGACTGTTTACAATAAATAAAGCCATTTAATTGATTTTTACTGTAAATTAACAAGAAGAGTTATTTATTTATCGTGTCGGCGGCGTTGATTACCGATACCTCTTCCCCCATACTATTCTGGTAATTATTTAGTAACGAGCGGTTCAGAGGACCTCACCGCCTCCGCGGGAGTTGTAAGGAACAACTCAGTAGGTGGCCGACGGATATTTCGCAACACCACGTTAACCTTCAAGGTCGGCGGGCTAGCAAGGTCTCTCGAGGTAGTAGTGATGCCCGCTTTAGCATGTAGGCGTGAACTTTGTTAGGGAGTTCAAAGCTGTTCTTGACCCCTGCAAAGAGACGCTTTTTTTCATGGATTCGAGAAAGAGCGTAGACCTCGAACTTGCTAGTGTAAGAACGTCAATTCGAGGCATGCTATATAGGCTTGGCCGACATTTCGAGGGATTGTGCATAATTGATGAAGGTACATCTGAATTAGGGTGTACTACTTGGATAGAGGTTGCGATCGATGTAGGAACCGCGAGGCTAATCAAACAACGATACTACCTGGTTAGCAGGAAAATCGAGGAGGAATTTCACGCTCAAGAGCAAGATATGCTCGATAATGGTGTAATTGAGCCCTTAAAGGGCCCTTGAATTTGAAACAAATTAAAAATTATTTAAAACTTAACATTTATGATCGCAAAAAATGATCGTAACTAAGTTTTTAGATATAAGAAGTGTTTGACATGTCGACAAGTTTTAAATCATAACGTAAGATGATTTTACGTAAGATCATGTTTTAAGAATAAAGCATTTAATTTAGGAAAAAAAGGGAGGAAGCAAAGTTGCGCACCTTAAAAAATTTGAAAACAGTTTTGAAAACATAAGTTACGAAAAGTACTATGGAAATGTCGCCATATTTTTAGTTATAATTTTGGTTTAACAATATATGATACATGCAGTAGTTGCCAAACCTTTTATACAAAAAACTTATCATCTTCATTATCGTAGTAGATTCATTAAAGAGCCACCGTAAATCTAGACATTTAATGCATGATTGCTTTAGGTATGATGGAAAGATCTAGTAGTTCTTTTTGTAATTAAAATAGTTTTCGGATTTGAAATATTTAGTTCGGGTTTCATTCGAGTACATAGCTTAGCTATAGGCACAGAGCTTAGTGTTGCAATTGATGCGCGGACTTGTAATATTTCTCAGCAAAAAAAATATTTAAATTATAACATGGAAGAAATAATTGCCTGGTTGGTTTTGTATGCCAGAATTTAAAAAAAAATTTAGTTTAGTTTTAAGTAAGAGACCCAGTGGGTGGGTCCAGGTGCAGGGGGAAGCAGGGAGAGTTGTGTCAACATCAAAGCTATATGGAGGGAAGATGGAGGGCCCATCCAGGAGCCAATGGACCAAAGGAAAGGAGGCAAAAGGGGCTAAGCCTAATGAAGCTGCCATTGGATGATTGCCCCTCCCCAGGAATCAACTATCGCAGTGCGACCAACATTCGTCTGGGCGTACGTGTGAAGGTAGTTGCGAGGAGAACAGGAAGAGGAGTGGCAAGCGTAAAAATACCGTTAGATGACAAGGTTCGTTGCACTAGAATCCTCCGGGATGCGAGTCTTCCATTCTCCGAAAGGGGGAGGGAGGATGCGAATGCCTTCTTGACAGGCGTCAAGTACGTTTATATGCGGGACCGATTCACAGAACCGTACCAGCTGTTAGCTTTACACTAAAAGTGCTACTAAAAAACGCACGAGAGTGGCACGAATATATGGAGGGCAACTTCACCAACTGGTTAGCGTTCGAAACACCTTTCGAAGCTAGATTGTGTCGCAGAGTCCTAGAAGCCGACCGTCAGCGAGAACTGGAGGACATGTAACAAGTGAAACAGAGACCATAGCATAGTTTGTGAGTCGATTTTGCTCCAAGGTAAACAGTTTGTTTAAACAGCCTTTTTCGAAGCAACACCTCATAGACATGGCCTTCGAATGCATCAGGTCCGAATTTCGAGACTTCCTGCTACATAAAGAAATTCGAAGTTTCGACAAAATAGTGCATTGTGGTGAAGATAAGGAACGGGTGATGGGACTAAATGAATTATAACAAGGTGACCAAACAAGGTAAGGGCAACAAACCACCTGAAAAAAGGGAGAAGTAGGTAGAAGCAATAGGACGTGGGAAGATCTTGATATCGGCTCCAAGAAATTTTAGCACCACGGCTGGGGGAAGCAAGAAGAAAGAGAGGAGGAAAGGCAAGACTTCGACAGACCTGTCGGATAGAAGTTTGGACGATGAAGAAGTGGCCTCGCTGTACGATTCTTCCTCATCCCTGGCATTACTGTCAAGGAATGCCTCGTCGTTCAAGAGTCAATTAACCTGCGCCGTATGCAGTATCCCCGATACATTCCAGAGTACGGATGGGGCTAACCTATGACGTGGTACTTCCTTTCCGAGACCAACGTGCCTCGGAGGAGTCCGGAGCACCCGCCATTCTTCAGTCGAGCCCGTCTGCCCGTCGCACAGGTTTCAGGTCGCCCCGGCGGGGACCCAGCCGGGTTAGTCCCGGGAGGCTAGCCTCGCAGAGTTTGACGCATTTGGGATCACGGTGAGAAGAAGGGCACTCAATAACTAGCTTGAGGGGCCTCCGGTAACAACTTATTTATTCGCGCCCGGGCGGATAATCCCCGTCGGGATGCATTCTCCCTTGACTCTTAAAAGAACCAAATCCCCAATATTATTATTAAATTTTTATTTAATTATGGATCATTTTGAAATAAAGTTAATATTACAAGTGGTGATCCTATACCTTTGTCGTTTTTATCTATCGCGGAGTATTCTATTATTACCGTCAGTCTGTACTTCAAATTGTTTATAAGGTAAAATATGACTCAAACAAACAGATTTTCTAAAATTTTGTTTTAGCTGTTTAAAAGCATTATTATGATGCGTTGTCCAATTCCAATTTACGTCTTTCTTTAGCAAGTCTCGAAAAACATCTACATAACAGTTGTAATGGCTTCTGATTTGTAATGGTTTCTGATTTCTTGGTGGTTCAAATGTAATTATTGCATTTAATTTATTTTCGTCAGGTTGTATACCCTTTTGAGAAACCATAAAACCTAAAAATGTAGTACTAGACTTAAAAAATTCGCATTTTGATAATCTAAAGATAAAGTTATATTTTATAAATTTCTTGAATATGTATTTTAATAAATCTAGATGTGACTTAAAATTATTTGATCCGACCAAAAAATGATCAATGTAATTAACTACCTCCTAATCTATTACATTCTCGAATTGCTTGCTGTTATCGTCGTTTAATGCTTTTCTTACTGCTCGAATGAAATCACTACCTGCATTCTTTAGCCCAAAAGTCACGCGGCAAAACTGATACTGTACATGATCAAAAATAAATAAGATATACTTCCTAGAATTTTTCTCCAACTGAAGCTGCCAATATCCATGGGCAAGGTCCATTTTCGAAAAATATCTTGCACCGTTAAATTTTTGCAATAAATCTTGAATTAATGGCGGCTCTTCAAAATCATCTTCTATTACTTTATTAAGTTCTCTGGTTTCGAGGCTGATTCAAATTTGGCCGTTTTCCCTTTTTACTATTCTAATAGAATTACAATATGGACTTGAAGCTTTTTCAATTATGCCTTTTTCCAACATATCTTTTATAGTTCTCCTTTCTGGTTCACGCAAAGCAATAGGTACCGGGTTATACTTTTTAATTTTAGGATTCTTTCTTGTTATTTTTAATTCGTGCTCATAACCTTTTGTACTTTCTAATTTATCCGTAAACAACTCTTGACATTCAAGTAATTCGTTATAGAATTCTCGTCTTTCACCTTCATCACATGTTGTAAGGTTATTCGCAATTGAACGAATTTCATCCGACAAGCATTCTACGATTGTTTCAGCCTTATTTCTTCGACTTCGATCAATTATATCTTTTTTATTTATTTCTTATTTACGTACTATATCTGTTCGCAATTCAACCACGAATTCATTGTCTATCTCATTTAAATTATTAAACCGATTGTTTTTATTATTACTTGCTATCATAGCTTCATCACTGTCTTTAGCAATGCAACTATTACCAAGTTTTCTATAACTGATTTGCTCTATTCGAAACTCATCGCTGCTATTTCCGATGACTTCTTTTTCATTTTTCTTATTTATATCTAAATTATTTTTTTCTTTTTTGTTCTCAACACTATTTTTAACGTTTCGACTTTCTAAACCATAAATAAAAATTTAATTTTTATTCTTCGAGTCAAAACGTTCGTCCGATGAATCTCGTTCAAACAACAATGCTGATTGTAAAATTACTAGATTCTTAACGCTTACAGTATTATTATCGTAATTTATGCAAACACCGTTTCTTTATCCCAATCACTTCCTAGGACTACATTACTTGTCAAGCTTGGAACAATTAGAAAAATATGGCTACCCGTATACCAATTATCTATATTAAAATCTATCATGACCTGATTTTTTATGCTTGTTTGCTTTTTATCTATAGCTGTAGAAACATTTAGATTGGTGACAAGTATTTTTCTTAATTTCTATTTTTTACTAATTTTCTTATAACAATTTTCTGAAACAGCTGTCACCTGGCTACCTGTATCTAATAGCGACCAAATATTTTTATTTTGAATACTAAGCAACACATATGGACATATATGAGCTTTAACTAACAGTCTCGCCAGTTTGTTGTAATGTGTGCGCGATATTCGATGTCCTCGCTGCGTCGCTTGCTCGCTCCTCAGCGTCGGCTGCCGCTGCTGTTGCTATACTTATTCTTTTTTCCGCCGCTTCTAATGATTTTTCATACTTTCTTCTCATTTCTTCTATTATTTTATTTTGTTGATTTATTTCCTTTTGTAATCGTGATAGCTCCGCCTTATGTCACTGTTGTTGATCATTATCCCTTCCTTTTTCATTCTTACCGTATGTTGTCGTCTCGTGGAACAAATGCTATTTTATTTCGTATTAAAATCTGCCTATTACCGAAAAACTTATAAATATTGTGCTTTTGCTTACAATTCCTCCCTGACTTAGTTTGATATTTGTAAACAAAATTTGTGAGCCAGAGTTCGCACAGTCGGTGGGCTGGGCAGGTGAAGCACGCACGGCGCGACAGTATTTATATACTTGCTACGGATCTTTCTCATCACATTCAAGAAAGCAAGCGCGTCAATAAATACATGAAAATCAGGCCGTTACAATCTGCAAATCCAGAAGTATACTCCTCAGAATTCTATTCCCCTTTATTCGTTACTCTCTTTGACAGTTTTAACGTTATAAAGCAAACACTAATTTCTGGGGAAACCCAGGACAAAATCAATGCGTCCATGTCTATACACTACTAGCGGAAGACTAGAGACGACGTCTTATTCTACGGATACTGGACCATGACCAAGTAAGTTACCGGCGGATAAAACACGACCAACTAGTAATAAAAGATCGATCGCACAGCGGGCTAGGGCTAAAACTCCAAAGGCACTCTTACCAACAGAAATAATCACACGAATAGGAGAAATACTCAAAGGTATCCTAAGGAGATTAAATAGACAATATGTTTGATCAAACTAGTCGTGAATAAAAAGACGACCGAGCAGCTATTCATAATTTGAGGGAAGAAACTACGGAGTAAGAACCATCAATCCAGGAAACATAGCAGTAGAGCTACACATCATTGTCAGGTCATAGTGTACATTCCGCCACGACATATACGCCATATGAGTTAGACTTTGATAGGGTAGCTAGATTTCCACTTATAATACACAATAAAGACAAAATTCAGACCTATAACTTGTTTCTAAGAGGCTTCATTACCCGATTGATTAAAATGAAAATCAAGGCCGGAGTTAATCAGAATAAAAAAAAGGAAAAATCTAAAAAACATTATGAGATTTTATCTACGTAATCATTAAAACCATTAAAATTGCTAGAAATCCTAGCACGAAACAATTCGATTTTAGAATTACCCAACGAGAAGAATATTAGGAAACATATAGATTAGGAAATGTATAGATACCACCATGTATACGTTAACCTTTCTGTTTTTCTAAAGTTACAGAGTAACTCCATAAGATGTATGGACAAGTATGGAAATTGACTCCCATAATTATATACTTGTAGCATCCCACAATCGGACATCCAAGTACACACGAGATTTTTCTTTAGATCCAAAAAATAGACATTTAAGAATTCAATTTCTAGACGTACAATCCATATCAAAGATGACAAGAATTAAGAAGACTAAGGGTGAAATCTGAAATCTTTGAAGAACAATAGACCTAATATTTTCAGTAAAATATAAGGACCGAAGAATCCTCAAAGGTTGGACACTAATTAGGAAGAGATTTTCTTAATCTAGACTTTTGCAATATAAAACTCAATATTTCAAACAAACACCGACGCCTATACAATACACCAGACTCCATTGTAAATTACCACTCAATATAAGTACAGATAAAGTAGATTTTAATAGGATCGGACCGGCAGACAGTTTTCAATATATCTCCAGCACACATAGGGAATTTAACGCTAGATTTTGTAAAACATAAAGACTCAGAATAAAATTATAGATATCCTGAAAAAAAATCACCTTATATCAAAATTGATCAAGAATGCAAAAAATACCTCTATTAAAAGAAAATAAAATTACAATCTAAACAAATCATTAATAACTTCAAAATAAAGATCTCAATTACGAAAAGAAACGCAAAGTACACGAGAAACAAAGACATATTGAAATATTGTCTCAGTGGAAACGACCGTTATTTCAATGTAAACAAATTTAAAAAATCAACTTTCACAGATTTCATTGACGAAGAGATGTTCAAACAAACCATGACCAATATCATAATAACGGAAGAGTCGGATTGGATCAAGATCGATGTGATCATTCCGAAAGACGTTACTCAAGGAAAGGTGTATTCAGATTTTGAAGAAATAGGAATCCTAGAGTACATTGATCGGCGATTATAAAAGATTTTTTGGCCGGCACGCTCGAAAAGCATGTAAAAAACTGACCAAGCATAAATGTTCTGAAGTCGAACGTCGCAAACTACCAAGATGTTATATAGGACTAATCGACGATAGAGTGATGTATGAAGTCTGTTGTCAAATGGTTACAAAAGCAATCTTATATTACGTAATTGCCTGCGAGTTGATCAGAAAATTAAAAATCTTAACATACGACCAACAGTGGTTACATTCTTTCTGTATGAAAGAACAAAATAAAGACCAGTTAATAAGCCATTTAGGGTATTGCAGGAGATCTTTCTATTACGTGACCGTAACACTAAAACGGGTAGAAAAAGACTTAGAAACAGAAATAAAATAAATGTAAGGTACGAGTACACGAGACCAAAGGATATGCTCGGTAGAATACTACGATTCCTCATCGGAATCCGAAGAAAATAGATCATAGATGCTCACGTGTAGCTCAATCCCAAAACTCAAGCGAGTCATGGAATGAAGAAAACCATATTAATACATATATGGAATATACGCCATGTAATACAGATCTAATAGACCTTCATAAAGAATAAAATTGACCTCTAGATTGAAGAATATAGAGGAAGAATAGCTTATTGTAATCAAACTATACATAAGATTCAAGTTTAATAAAATTAGACGCTATAAGAAGTTTTAATTTTAACCACATGGATAATAAATACTAGGGACTATATTAATAAATAATTTATGGTCAATAATAAAAATAAAAAAAAAATTTAATGATAAAAGTGACACTAGATTCATGTGCCAGTGAGCACTAACCCGTCATTACTGGGTATATTAAAGAAACAGACAGTACTGGGAGTAGTCTGGGCCCAATGCAGAGTACGCTGGAAGTTTGGAAGTGCTTCTATTAGCGGGACCCAAGGAAAATAATTCAAAGCCAACAAAGCAATTTCAACAGACCTTTCGTTTGGATGAGGCTAGAAGAGCGAGTTCTGTGAGTGATGAACACGGACTTGAAACCAGTACCGAACGCAATGATTTATGAATATTTTTAATATTTTGAGATTAAATATTATAAAATTAACTATTAATCTGGGTCGATCGTATAGAATCTCGTATATATATGTATATGCATGGCAGATTTCTGGGATTAGTGGTTTCCGAGATCCTGGACATACATATATTTCACGTAATTATGTGCTTAGAAATAGGATTGAAAATCAATTCTTAGAGACTTTTAACAGACTATTAGTCATTTATAAAGCTAATTTCAGACTTTGCGATACAGATGTTAAATGAAAATTTGAGATTATCTGTGATAATCGATCCTTAGACACACGTCACCAAATATAAGCCTATAATTAAGATTATTTTAATAATTCTTACAAATATATTATAATTCAATCTAAATTTGACGTATGAAGAGTGATCCTTAGAGACTCGTAAAGGAATATTTTGCGGTTTAGCTGGCTAATTTAAGGCTTTTCATAAAAATGTTAGAATTGTCCTGAAATTTGTGGTTATGTGCGAAAGTCGATCTGTAGAGTCTCAACTGAAAATTTAGCGTTTATCATGCCGACTTGAATCATTCTAATAATAATATTCGTGATTCATCTATATTTGAGTTTATGTATCATGATGAATGCCTAATAACATTTAACCGAATGTTAGCTATTTATCGAAGTTATTTATGTAACTATTATACTAATAATGTAATTTTATCATTATTTAAGGTCATGCAGAAATATCGATACTTGTAGACCCCTAATGGAATGTACAGCGATTTCTCAAGCTCATTTCAGATTTTTTGATACAAATCTGTAATTCTATCCATACTTGAGATTATGTATGAAACTCTGTCTTGGGATTCATTTAACCGAATATTAGTTGGTCATTTTCAATAAATCTTAAAATAATTTTATAATTTGACCGGAATTTGATGTTATGTGTGAAAATCAATCCTGTGAGAATTTAACAAAATCCTGCTATCTGAAGTCCTTCTTACACAATTATTGTAACTATCGAATTTGAGATTATGCGTGATAAGCGAACTTTCAAGACTTACAGAATTCTAGTTGTTTCTGAAATGTTATGTTTGAAAATTTATCTTCGGATACTCTTAACAGAATATTAGCCAGTCATCCTGCTTATGATCTTAAATCTTTCTTATACAAATATTGTACTATTATCCAAAAATCTCTAGAAAATATTTTTGATATTTTCATATGTACGTGAATCCTACAATAGTATAAAAAGTCAATTTCAAAAGCGCCAAAAATTTTAGATGGTAGCTTTATTATAAAATTTATATTTGTATATCGAAATTTTAATTATACATTTAACATTTGTGTCTATCAATGAAATAATATAAAATCATTTTTCAATACATTATCATTAATTAAATAGCTAATCTATATTTTATCACGTAAAAAATAATCTAGGTAACTAATATTTATTTATCTATTGGCATACCACCAATTTATTATTGATTATGCATTGAAGAGGTAAAATTTTTTATATAATCACATATTCGTATGAATAAATTACAAATTTCTTCTTGCAAAACCGTTTTCGTAACCTTTGTCACGCAAAGCTTCCCCAAGTGGTTAATCCTACCCTGGAGTACACAACTTATAATTAAAATAACTTACTCGTCGTGGCGGTCGTTCAAATAATTGCTCCAAAGGAGATACCCTCCTCGGTTGCATCGCATTGCTGAAAACTTGATAGGTGCTCGACCGGATGGACTAAACAGCAGCCAGCACCAAGATGAGCTTGTTTAAATCTGGGACCAACTACTGCAGAATCCTGGAACACTCATTAATTAAACACAAAAAACTATAGAATAATCTATTAGTGAACGATGGACCTTCATTAATGATTCGCAACAAGAAACTCTATTAATCCTCTCCGTGGTCGCGACACGCGCTTCGCAGTGAAGACTCGCTAGAAATACACTGACCTCTCCGTAATTTCAGCAATTATAGGAAGTTTGATTAAAATATAAATTTAATCTATACCTAATCCCATACGAGCTCTCACTGTCACTCAAGAAAACAACAAACAGTTTTTCGCGGAGTCGCGGATCGGTGTCCCTCAATGAGTGGAGAGGGCCTCATGGAGGATAATGATGCTAAGGAAGCAGCTGCCCGTTTTCAACAGGAGCAAGAATCGGAAATTAAGGAGTCCCTGCTGTAGTTGTTGAAGCCTTGAAATCCATATTTTCTGAGTCTCCTGTGTTCGACCTTTCGAATATTTCTAATCGATTTATAGAGCAAATCGATGCAAGTGATTACGCAATGGGCGCTGTGTTGATCCAGGAAGATGAAAAAGGGCACGGGTGACTCATAGCGTTCGCCTTCGTCTGGAACGCATCCACTAACCTCGCTATCGTCTCTCTTTCTCTCTGGCGCAAACACTGAAGATCTCTGAGCAGAGTCGAATCACTAACTATCGTGCAGTACTTGTTCTGAAAGGCTTGCACGAAAGACTCCCAGTCCACAAACATACGTTGGACGCGGTAGTACCATTTCTGAGCGTCATCCACGAAAGCCGATTGCAAGGAGCCTATTAAACATCTCTCCAAAACTCCCAACTGCTCCTTGAACAACTCGAGACCCTCAAGGAAGTCCCACGCATCCTCCGTATCTCTACCAGTGAAAGAAAGACGTGCATCTCGCAACGCCCGTCTGCAACGAGTTATGTCGCGAAAACTCACGTCTCTCTCTCTACTCGAACCATCATCGCTACTCTTCCGGGCCATGGTTGTTGCCAACTGAAGATCACCCGTGGCTGACTCAGTCGTCGAAGGGAAAACCTGCCGACAGCGTCGCCTCGGAGCAGTATCCTCGACCCTCACTCTATCACGACGACTCACTAACTTTTTCGGACGCGGCGCCGACATCAACACAGATTCTTCTCCTGACGATCCGCTCTGTGAAGAGTCATCCGCATCCGAACTCATAAACACCTTATTCGCTTTCTTCAAGGAAACCTTCCTTTTATTCGGCGTAGAGGGCGCTGCAGGAGGTTTCCCTATCTCCGCTGAATTGGGCGGCAAACAAGGGCTCTCACCCTTGTTAGCCGGCCCACCCGCTAACGCCATAGAAGGAGCAACTTGCGTAGTTGCTCCTCTCAGCGTCTGCGGAAGACTTTCGCACTGAGAAGCGAAAATTTCTGACATCACTGATGAGACGATCTGCCGTACCTGCTCCTGCATTCGGAGAGTCAGCCCGTCCACCTCAGTCGACTCCGGCTTGGAGGTTCCCGGGACATCTACCCCTTGTTTAAAAACAGTCGGGGGATGATCCTTAGGATCAACTCCAATTTCTCGAACGCGAACTCCCGAAGAACTCTCGCTATCCTCTCCGGTCGTGCTGGTCGTGATAACTGCCGCGCCGTCATCTTTCGCGTGGCCGTCTTCACGATCCGTCCCTTGCTTCTGGGGAGAAATCGGCGGCAACCACAAATCGTAACAAACGAAAGGAGGATCCAATGGTTCGGCGTCGTAGTTGTCATCGTATCCCTCAACCCAGGGAACGTCCAGCAGAGGCCGGGCAACCATGAGCAGGAAACGCCATAAGCGCTCCCGCAAATCATTAGTGGCAAGGCACGCACGCGCTCACCATAGCGCTCGCAAACTCTATTAATGGCGGCGACGCGGTCGCGAGCGCGCTGCATCGCCGCCTCCTCCTCCTCGTCAACACTTATCGTCTCCACGCTGCTAATGGAGGACCGTTTCCTTTGGTCCGTCATTCTGGCCCCAACCACACTCCAAGTGTGGTCGCGTCAGCACTCCGGGCGGGTACAAAAGGCACCACCGAATGGCAATACCCTCCCCCCACTTACTAGGTGTTGGACCGCACCTCTGCGCGCTCTGCTAGCTATATATAAAAAAAAATTAAAATACTGAAAAAAAAAAAGAAAATCTGAAAATCGAAACAACAATTCCCAAAAAAAATGCTAAAATAAAACAGAACAAAAAAAAAACAAAACAAATTACAAAATATAATAAAAATATTATTTATCAAAATAAATTATTCCTATAAAATATTTAAAAATTTCTAAAAATATTAAAAATAGGCAAGCACGCTCGCAACGGTCGCCGCGACACACACAAATACAAACGCAACCTTACTCTAATAAAATATTTGCACAAATGTGCACTCCTTCTGCACTTCTTCTGTGCCCCTGTGCACGAAGAACTGCAACCCCCCCCCCTTCGCACGCTGGAGCCTACACGCGAGGGGTAAGTGCAAACCACCGGCGCGCCCTCTGCTATCGGCTCAAAATCAACAGCTGACGGCCTCTGAGGAGCTCGCTCAAACAGCAAGCTCCTGCCTCCCCGCGCTGCGCGCGGCGCCAAGCAGTCGACGCCTGTTTTTCACAGGACCTCCGACAGCCAGGCACAAAAAGGAGGGGCGGCTGCGGCTGGATCAGCGCACGAACGCAAACTTCAATAATCACTAAAATTTTTTTTTTTAATTATTATTAACGAAATTAATTATTTATTATTAATTATTTTGCAAAACAAAACAAAAAAAATTATAATTTAATTATTATTATTAATAATAATTATTAAAAAAATTATTCTAAAAAAAATAACGAACTCGCTATTCCAGCTATAAAACAACAAAATAAAATAAAAAAAAAAATTCCCGCTCAACCCTTTATTACAGCGCGGAGCCACGAGCTATCCCCCCTCCTATACTCACACACACTCTTCACACACTAACGCTATATAAATCGTGCGCGAATTTCGCGCCCACTCCCTCACGAAAATAAAAGGAAGTTTTTAAGTTCGCGACCCCTACTGCCGGCGTCCTGTCACGGTTGCCAATTTGTCACGTGGCGGTTACCGGGTGGTTAATTTCTCCCCGGCTTCCAGCCACCACGCGACTTAAGGACTTTCCGTCCTCTCCTCCTGTTCGTGTAGTCGCACGGAAAATCCGCGGACGCGGCGGGGCGAGCCTGGGTGCTCGCTGCTATAAGGGACGCGAAAAATGGGAAAAGGCGCGCGAAATAATTATGCGGATGTTTTAATTTTAAAATAAATAAATATTTATTATAATATTTTATAAATGAAAACCCGACAATTTGATCGACGCTATCTAATAACTTTCTCTCTCTCTCTCTCTCTCTCTCTCTCTCTCTCTCTCTCTCTCTCTTTCTCTCTCACTCTCCCGACGCGGATGATCGCGCGCACACCGAATAAAATATATATATAAATTCCACTTACTTTGGCGGCGGCGGCGATCCTTAAGTTGGCGGGAAAACGCCCTCCGCTTCGTTGTTAGCGCTACCTTCTTGTTTCGCTAATCGTCAGCCACAAGGGCGAGATCGAAGCATCCCAAGGTACTCGAACTTGATCGGCAGGGGAGTGCACTTGCACTTTGGTGCACCGCTCTCACCCTCTATCTCTCTCTCTTTCTCTCTCTCACTCTCTCTCTCTCTCTCTAACTCACTTCGTTCTAAATGCGTCGCGCGAAACTCGTGGCGCTTCGCCGCTAATGGTCTCGGGAGGAACCGTGTCCCGAGACACACTGCTCCAAATCGTGCGATCGAGCAAGGATCGAGGGCCGATCGCGCGCCTAATTGCCCTCTCTCCTCAATTAGCCGCCGCGGCCCGCGCGCGTTCCCGCGCGACAATTACCGCGGTGCGCCGAATTTCGCGCAGCTAAGTGCCCCCCACTCGGCGCATGGTCAAGGCTGCGAGCACGAGCTCAGTACAGCGGCGACCACGGCGAGATACTCGTCGCAGTATGTATTTTGACGTGTGTCACGGGGAGAGAGAAATGCGGGAGAAAGAAGGTACGGAAGCGGGATATTGTAACGCGTAGCCGCCGTGCGACCTCCGTGCGCGCCTTCGAACGAGCAAGAATCGTCGGGGGGGAGAATCGGCCTGGGCACAGAAGTCAGGCCCGAGCACGTAGGCGAGCGGCGGGCACAGCCCGCCGAGGGATAGGCCGCACAAGCCTGACCCGCGCAATACTGCAAACCTGCAGCCGCGGCAACACCGCCTCGGGAGGAAAGGCGACGTAACCGGCGGGCCGTGGCATCGGCCATCTTGAGGAAAGCCGGCCGGCGCGATTGCCGCCGCTGTCGGGCGGCCGTCGGGAGGAGGAGAAGAGCGCGCGGGGGGGGCCAGCCTGCGGCCGCCTAGCCGCGCCGCCGCCGAAAATCGGAAAAGACAAAGGGCCCGCGCTGTGATCAGCGCCCCGGCCCGAGAGAGCGAATTGAGACGTTGACGTGCGAAGACGGCGAGAGCTAATTGAGACGTTGACGTGCGACGACGAAGATCGAATCGAGGTGTTGTCGAGGGAAGACTGAGGAAATAGAGAGGACCGCAACTGGTGGGAGAAGCTCTACCTCGCCAAGCCACCGACCGTCCATCCATATTGCGACCAGAGGGGAGAGGCGCCTGTCCACGGGGAACCTAACGGCCCGGAGGACGACCTGCAGAAGCCGACGGTCCGGCCAACAGTCCCGAGAGAGGACTGCCCACCAGCCCTAACAAGCAGAGGCCACCGGCCCACCGGAGCCGACAGCGAGACCGGTGCCACCCGAGGGGGGGCGACCCGCGGCCTACTGCCGCCACACCGACCGGCAACCGCCGCCGCCTTCCAGCCACCGCCGCCCGCCAGCCCGCCGGCTCCAGCCAGCCCATCGCCATCCACCCGCCGCCGCTGATCCACAGCCCGCCGGACAGGATCAAGGCCGACGAGAACCGGGGTGAGTGAGCCATCGGCTCAGAGTGCAGGCGGAGTGCTCGGGAGGGACGCGACGCGACGTGAAGCGACGAGAAGAGGAGAGACGCTACCGGTTAGAATCGCCGCGGGCGAACGCGGGCGGAGGTCGCACCGCGAGCGCGCGACCGGTTACGAGCGAGAACGCGACCGGTGAAGCAGCCGGGAGACGGCCAGCGAGGCCGCCGCGTAACAGCGACGCGAGCGGAGGGGCCAGCGAGGTCCCCGCGTAACTTGTGACGCGGGCGGAGTGGCCTGCGAGGCCCGGGCGGGATTGTAACGCGAGAGAAGCAGCCTGCGAAGCCGCTACACTACCCGTATACAAGAAGTGGCAGAGACGCCGCCGCAAATACGGGAGAGCCGGGCCGAATTTGTAGAAAAGGAAATAGAAATAAAGCGTCAGAACGAAACAGCGTATACATATTGATTTTTTGCAGTACCCGAAACCCCAGTTTTCCTTGTATTTTCCCCCCTTTCTTTTCAATAGCAGCCGGAGACCACCGTTTGTGCGGTGCCTTCCCGCCGATGCCGGCGGAACCTCCTCTGAGGTAGAGAGTCCGCGCACACTAGCCAGGGCAGCTCGCCTGGCGCCCGACTAAGTTATTAGAAATTATTGGCGAGCTACGCCATTTGGGCCGTCGCGGGGCGGAAGGGCCCTTTTCTAACTATTAGAAAAAAGCGACGTGTCACAATATTTTAAAACAATATTGTAATAATTATACAGTTAGTCTATGTTATCTAACAACTTTAAGGAAAAATAAAGAGGTAGACACTGCTTTGGATAATGCTGATTTAATGCAGAAAAACTCAAGGTTCACTATGTGTGGATAAAAGACTTATCCCGATTAGTGCCCAGTCAGTTGACTGAAACTAATAGAAAATGTAATATTTCTGATAGAAGTTTAAATTATTTTAATACTGAAGATCAACTACATACTTCATTCATACTTTAATATTTTCTAAGCATGAAATAGATTGTATAAACATGAATAAATTTAAAATTAAATTGCCATCAAAGCCTCTGTAACATACGCTGATTTTGAATATCTTTTTAAATCAGTAGAAGATGATAATACTGAAGCGTTTCAACGACAAATATAATTTCTGTGATATTACAATACAACATACAGTTATACAATATTATTATTATTATTATTATTATTATTATTATTATTATTATTATTATTATTATTATTATTATTATTATTATTATTATTATTTTAGAACTACTATACTATTATGTATAAAGTAGTTTCAATAATTCTCAATCGTACTACAGAGGTTATAGATAGGAAGAAGAAGTTTAATGTAAAGCTGCAACCAAATGATTTATTCAAGAAATTAAAATGCGTCATGCTGAAATTGAAGAACTCGTTAACTAATCAATTTCCTAAACTACTAAATCTTTTGGATGAAGATCAATATTTTTTTAAAAAATTGTAACCTGCCATACCTGTAAGAAACCGTTCTCTCAGGAAGAAACAAAGATTTATCATCATTGCCATAGTACCGGGAGGTAAGTTATATTAATATTTTATATTTATAATATTTATAACTTCATTCATATTTAGATACAAAGGTTATTTTTTAATTATTTGTCTTCAGCTATACCGTGGGATAGCTAATAGCTTAATAATTTTGGCAGTCGAAATGTAAGAAGTGTTTCGAAAATTCCGTTATCTTAGCTTATTGCGTCGGGCCGTAGTATCGGCGGCCCGACTTTTGCGAACCCCCACTCTTCCATACCCGCCTTGCAGTCACTCCACCTTGCCTACTTGGTGGTGACAATTTCGGCAGTCGCCGAATGGACACGCATCTAAGCCTGAAGGATGAGGCCACGCCTTATATCCAATGTCAAAAGATCCTAACCGAACATCTTAATGATCGAGACTACAAGCAAACACATTGACTCTCATGTCGATAATGAATTATTGTATTGTTTACTTCAGTATATACAAGGCTTTCGAAAAGTAACGGACCCTTTAATATCTTGAGTTAGAGTAATTTTCGAACAAAAAGTTCATTAGCAAAGTTACATAGTTTTAAACGGGGAATAGGATGATGACTTCGACTTTGACCTTGACCATGTCCTTCAAATCGAACTCCCTATATTTTATTCCAAATTCTATTAACTTATCTTGAGAGCTTTCTAAAGCACTACAATAAAATATTTTTTCATTAAGTACTTTTTGAGATATAAAGGTTTGAAGTTATTAATTTTTTGATACAATGAAAGATATCTTGTAAAATATTATTTAGTTTTCAATCATCATAAAAATTCAAATTTTCTTACTTTTGTTACTATCCAGGAATGATAATGTGGAAGTAGTAGAAATGTGTTCTCTATGGGGTGTTTTATCAATGTCAATCCCTTCGCTCCTGACGAATTATAGAAATTACGTTGGAGCACAGTCTCAACTCGCTTGCCGAGCTGAGAATACCTCATCGCAGTGCACTGCACTTCTTAGGGTAACATTCAACTTCCACCGGAGTTGTGATTGCTCCCCCACCCTACTATACCAATGGGCTGTCGCAGCAACACCCGCTGCCGCCCCACTCTCCATCTTCAGGGCTCTACCACGGCCAGGCACTCGGACAGCACCTGAGACTTCACCTACATAGCTCCTCCTCTTCTCTTCTTCGGGCTACCTACCAGCTTCAACACTCGGTAAGTAAAACCCAAAATACTTTTATACTGAAATAAAACATTATTACGGCCCTTTTCAGGGCTACCATTTGAAATCTGCCCTTCTCAGGGCTATACCTTCCAACGTTAGCAGCATGCATTCATCGAACACTATCACCGACCCTCTTGAGGGCTACCATTCGAAATCTACCCTTCTCAGGACTACCATTCGAAATCTACTCTTCTAAGAGCTATCGCTTCCAACGCTAGCAGAATGCATTCATTGTACCTCTAAATCCTACCACTTAGTAACAGGCCATGCAAGCCGAGTTGATAGGTATTTATCTTGCTTTGCACCCTTGCGTATTGTGGGTGCTACTCAGTTCCCCACTCCATCTCCTTCCCCCTGACTCCATCCTTATTTATTCAACACGTGCATAAGTTTTGTTGGGCCCCCGCATCCGGGAGGAGTGTTTAGTCGGAAAGAATCGGGCACTATCCATCTGATCGGCCCCCATCTGCCCTTCGGGAGGGTGTCTTTTGAAGATTTCAACCTCCCAGTATAAACATAAAAAAAAAAAATAACGCTCATTATCAAGTTGAACCTTTATGGAGAATACATTAACCTTCACTTTATCTGCTACGTCATTTATACTCGAAAGGCAATACATTCCTTAATTCAACTATCTCCACATAAAAACTACGAGTTTGGGTTAGTTCATCTTCTCCCCTTCAATTCAATCTCCACCATTGATGTAAGAAACAACGAATTTTATGTAGGTTTATGTAGGAAATTTTCTTCTATCAACTGGTAGTTATCAAATTGCGGAAATAGAAAACATGTATTTCAATGAGGTTAAAACCTAACAATGATATGCTTCGTAATATGATGAACGTTCGATGAGTCGGTGTTACATATGAGCTGCACACTCATCAATCTTATACGGAAATGGGTTTGAACAAGATGGATGGGATTCGCATCGTCATTCGACACCAAGATCTGTATTTTCTACCTTCACGCACTATACTGGATATTTGTTATAGGTTTACGAAGGAAAAGGGTACTGTAGTGCAAAACACCGAGTTTATAAACAGTGTCATCTGTCACATGTTTGAGGAAATTCTATATGAGATAAATACCCTGGAAATCGATAAATGCAAAATATCGGTCCGTCTAGTGCTGAAGACTTTAAAATTTGCTCTTTGAAGACCTTTTGACTCCAATATGCAAAAAAATTGTCTGCTCAATTATGTCGAAAAAAATACATATGATGCTGAGTATACAAGCAGTTCCCAAACGTAAAAGCAGCATTCTCAATCGAGATGGAGGACGTTTCAGACAAGCAACGGCGATGATTTTATTATCACTTAATGGCGATGATAGTGCGGCAGAACCTCTCATCATGCTCTACATTGGTTTGCTGTCGAGACGCCATACTATTAAATGGGCAATATTTTTCGAGTGGCATTGACTAATGAAAAAAGTATTCATAATGGCTCTATTGACAAAATATGGTTAGAATGTTTCATGTAAAATGTATGTAATCTTCTTCATATAGATCTATTAATTTAGGAAAAATTCAAGCTTGCGACAGTTCGCCCATGCCACAATGGAGCTTACAAGGTCATCTGTACTCTGCATAATGGTAAACTTATAAACAAGTTTTGGCGTAATAAATTTATTCCGCTTGAGAGATAAAGTTACTGCATACATTATGGATTAGACATAAATGAATACGTTTAGAAAATTTATTAATTACTAATGACTATCAGCAATCCAGGGCAAAGCTCTCACTCTTATTTACATTATATAAGTGGAAGAGAACTCTACAGAGATAGATAGACAAAATATTGCAAAAAACTAACAGTAATAACGCAACAATTTATGTCTACTTATAAATATAATTACATACTATCAAAACTGTATCATAGTATCATAGTCAAATCATAGATATAGCGCAGATTTGCTATGAATTATAAATACACATTGCTTACATTTTTCTTACTATGTATCAGTCAATTCATATACATACACACATCGAGACAATGAATATAAGTATGGTTAGATATACATATGCTAAATGATATGAAATATTTTACATTCATACAGCATCCATGAGAAACATACAAACTAGAGCGCATGTTTCAAGTGAAAAGTTATAATCCATTTACCATTGCCTGTCACAAGATCCCGTTCCTTTAAGTGCTCCATTACCAATCGATTGAAGGCGGAAAAGGATGTAAGATTTCTTATTTTAGATAACAGTTTGTTTCACAGATTGGCACCTTGATCCGAGAATGATTTCATACTAGTTTTAGTGCACATCCGTAGAACAACAAGTTATTTCGAAACACCCGTAACAATAGAGAAACGCGTACAGCCTCCGTGGTGTACTGACAGAAAAACGTTAAACAATATAATAACTGATTAATTTTCTTACAAACGGATTCAACATGTGATCCCCAGGTTAAATTTTCATCAAGTACAATACGCAGACTCTCCACCGACCCATGCAAGGACATCACTACCCCTTCACCAATTTCAAGTGAATTGAACCCAGCAGACTCAATGTCAAAAAGAACTCTATGCGTTCAAAAATGAATTACAGATGTCTTACCAATATTAAGCCTCAAGGGCGCAGTGATCGCCTAGTTTGATACTGCTCGCGCAGTAACAGAAGCTTATCCTTAAAAAATTGAGGTAAATCTGAAAGTCATCAGAATACAAAATATGTCTTACACCTATGGAGTCAAGAGCCAGACCAAAGCTCTTTATATAAATGCAGAAGTGCAGAGGCCCTAAAATAGATCCCTAAGGGACACCAAGTTTGGTGGAGAGCCGTGAAGATCTGTCTGTCTGATTTGCTATCACAAGTTGCTCTATGCCGAATAATTAGGCAGATAAATCCACTTCAGTATCCACCGAGAAAAATCCTGTCTAATAGAGCAGCTTTTATCAAACGCCTTGCTAAATTCGAACAGTCTAGAAACAATCAAGGATATTGTAAGACACTAAATGTTCCATTAACTAATTATACACAATTCTTTCAAAACTTTTGAAAGAATGCACAGCAATGCAATTGGCCGAAAATGATTTGGTCCAGATGGTATTCTATATTTGGTCAAAGATATTACATACGCCGTCATTTAAACCTCTACAATGAGAGCACCAATCACCGGTACAGCATTCACAACCACAATGTGCGCGATGACATCCTGACCAACTGCCGGCGTTGTGAACTTAGATATTGACAGTATAATGTCATTAATATTTATAACTTAAAACCGAAATTGAATTTAAAAATACCATCAGGTGCAGAGTTAAGCATGGCATGTATCTGATCGTCGTTAACGGTATTTGACACAGATACCGGATTATAATAACACATAACTATATTAAAAATATGGGCTGGTGATAGGTTCATTGTCAGATGACATCATGCATGCATTCGCATGCATTACCTTTGCCATGGCTTTGATGGCTAAACTGTCATCGGAAATGTTCCAGAACTAGCTTACCTATCCTATTAATTCAATAATAACGTTTTTTACTTGTAGCCGTTTGTTTTCTTCCGTAAATTAAGTAGTTAGCAATAAAAGATGAATGATTCTAATCGTTAATAAAATTCTTAAAAAGCCATAACTCTGTTGCTTTTTAAATAATTTTTATATAAATAGTAGTTTAGTATAGTAAAAAAATTTTAGTATAGCAACGTGATATTAAAAATAAAAAATGAATATGATTCATTCGAGTTACCTGTACGTCATAGCTTCAATCAATACCGGGCTTTTTTCTTTAATTAAATATTCTCTAGCAAATTTTGTTGCATTATATACTGCTAGTATATCATTTCCATCTACTCGAAGTGTCTTAATTCCGTAAGCTGGGCCTTTAACTGCTATCCCATCACCTTTGTACTGTTGATGGGATGGTGTTGAGATAGCGTATCCGTTATTTCGACTAGAAATAAGTAGAGTATGCTTTAGTATTCAATATTAAAAATGTGACTTATAATGCCAGACAATTTAAACAAGCGGTTCTTCCCAAGCTAGGGCGAGCGTTGGAATTTTTCTTTTAACTTTTTGAAGAGAGGTATATAAGGATTCCGCTAGGGCTTGTCTATATACTGTAACAGATATTGGGCGCAAGCACGGTATATCAAGGCCAATATAGTCCGAGCAGGCGGATTCTAAATATAACCAAAGGGAAAGGAACGCAATCGCGAGATAAAGCCGCGGGTCTTACAATTGTTCTTTGATATTCCCATTTCTAGCTTGAATTATGAATTATATATCCCGGAATCATATTTCCGGGATCCCGAAAGTACCTAATCAAGTATTTCCATGATTCTGGAAATAATATTTTAGTTTTTCTCATACCTATATAGATACATTGCAGGTTATCGGCCTTTTAGCATCTTTCCGAGCTGGTCGAGAAAAATTTAGCATTTACTGCAAGCTTCCGAAATCCCACAAATACGAGTTCAGAAAAAAAATCTTTTTTCAGAATATTGTTAAAATATAGTTTTTACTTAATTATGGATTTTTATAAATTATTTCTTATATTTAATTTTATTTTAAACCATAATTATAAATAATAATTATAAAATTACTTATTACCTTAGAGGTCCCATTGAGAGTTTCATGGCACGGATGTCAGAGTCACACAGTTTATCAAAACATTGGGCTTGTTTACTATTGGTACGGTAGCGCTGAGACGCTACTGTCAACATGTGAGAGTGCCATGCATCGGGACTTCCACAGTTTCACATTTCGCTATACTCATCAATTCCAAATTTCCTTTCAGTGAAGACCGTATACAATGCGAATAACGTAAACTGCGTCATTCTTTTTTTCGTGCAATGGGGCAATGTATCAGACACTTGTCTCGCGGCCGCACGTTCTACGAAGTGTGGCAACTGACTGGCCGCTCAGCTGATGACATGCTATTAGCAACTCCCGCGGATGCGACGTGATTCTTTTAAACCACTCGTTGATTTCGGTTATAATAAAGAAATGTTCGAGGGGAAAGGGGGTGGCAGTGCGTATAAAGCCTTCGAGCTAAATAACTACAACACGATTTATCAATTTCCTAATAGCCGTCTCAATTAATATTTGTTTAATATAAATATTATTTGTGCGATGTACGTTTACAAACCATTCAGTAATTCGCATTGTTCAAATATATTCTTGCACGCATGCGCGATCCCCCAGTGAAATAAATTTGTTTCGCGCTCTTCTCTATTTACTCGCGTGCCGAAACATAAAACATTCTCGCACGGTTAGTGGACAAATTTTGTCACGTCAAGGGGGATCTCAAGCCTGCTGCAATGACTTTTAAATGTTATTAATATTTACAAGTACCGAATTTCGCCCTGTATCCTGCTGTCGTCGGGCTGTTAGTGGTCTGCAGCTGATATGCTCAAAGGGGTAACTCTTTGGGTTGCGCACCACGGGACTAGCGGGCTGATGAACGGAGGTGCGGAGCAAGTTCTGCGCGCGCTTACCTTCCTTCAAGGACAGTGGTGATCCTCGTTTGAGCGCCATCACCAGAACCTAAACTAAGTAACTGGTGGCCGGCGCAGAAGCATTATCTCTCGCCTCCTTGTTGAGAGCACCGAGAAGTCCTGATGAGGTAATTCGCTAAATTATAAGCGCAGGCTCCGTAGAGATAAACTTCTGTGCCGAGAGGACTCCACTTCAAGGCAATTTGTTTCTTTACTTTTCTATAGTAAACTTACTTCCAATAAGTTTTTAACATACAAAAATACATAAAAACAATATTTCAATAATTTTTTCCATTAAACAAAATGTCAATTGGAAGTAAATAATAATGTTAAATAATATTAGTAATATAGAATAAATACATATATTCTTTTAATTTTTTCAATATTTTATAACAATTTTAATAGCTAAACTGTATCAAAATATTGATTTAAATAAAATGTACTGTTATATTGGAATCGTTGCTTAAACGACTCTTGCGGATCTTAAGAAATAAGGAATATATCCGACGCGGTAGTTATCCGTCCGTATAGTGCGTGGGAAGTCAAGAAATAAGCCGATCTCAAGCCGAATTTTTTCGCAGTTATGCTGTAGCAAATGATTATATACTTTATTGCATAGCTGGTAATAATATTTTTGAGCCTTGAAGGCTAAAAAATTTTACATTAAATCAAAATGCCATCATTCTAAAGGGTTGATCGACTGAGATTCGCAAAATTTAAAATTAAATCCGTATACCATAGTTTTGAAATTATGATTCCTCCCTACAGTAACGCTATCGATAAAAATATTTTAATAATACCATTTTGTTGAATCGCCTCGTCGCCTGTTGAATTGTCGTCCTCTGTAGTGTTGATTCCGAAAACATCGCCAACTTGTACAACACAAATTTTGTCGTCATTTGAATCACTAATACATGTAACAGTATTGGTTGATAGTTACGACGAGATGGTTGGTGGCATTGGTGTCTGTGACGAGACATTAGCAGCGATGAGGGCAGAAATGGAATCCTTTCCTCCTTCAAATGGCTCTCCTCTCTTGCTTTTGAGTATTGTTGTGGCTGCTGCTGTGGCTGATGTTCTTGTTGCTTAAGTTCATAAGTCATTTCATCTGCAGACTGGCAAAGCACGTCCAATCATCCGCTTTCTTCTTCAATAGAATCTAAAAATTAAAAATATTTAATTAATATTATAATATATACAGTTAGAATTATTTTTTTATATTATAATATCATTTTTATTATTTAATATTTAAATATAATAGACGAGTACTCGTTCACCTGTAAGGAAATAAAATATTTTAAATTATTATTATTTATTAATTTATTTTTCTAACATTACCTTTTTTGATTCATTAATTTACCTTGGATTGTGTTTGTCTGAAACAAAAATATATTATTATATTTAGATTTGTAAAGGCAACTTATATGATAAATTTTTATTATTAATTGATTAATTATGATAAAAATTATATAAACATGCAGCTCAGAATTTTTAGAACATGATGCAAAAGAAAGGAAGTGGAAAAGATAATTAGGATTAAAGTTACAGTAAAATATGTTTATTCAATAGTTGTGTATACTCACATGAAAACATGTAAACAATTATTTAGATTGGATGTCAGGCATGAACTAATGAATTAAAATGTTATTTTGAAATTTAATTTATATTATAATGTTAATTTAGGATGATACTATAAGTAAATTTAAATAAAAGGTAAAAGTAAATTATAAGTAAATAGTAGTAGGTTTTAATAATAGGTAGGTTAAAATTTTTTATTTTAACGCTCTCTTTTACAAAATTATTTTAATTAGCGGAAAAATAAAAAATATGGTGTTCTCTTGAGTTGAGAGTACAATAAGGATGATATTATGGAAGTACGTGTTAAATGAGACATGGATTCGCACTTGGTCACTTGACGCCCAATCGTCGTATTAGACAGTCGTAATTTCTTTTATTATTAAAATTCTAGAGAATAGGAGTATACTCCGAATTTTTTATCGAAGGTGCATGAGCGAGTTCATATAAATAATTTATTATATTTTTATTGTTCTAAGAATATTGTTGGTGAGTGGTTGTTAAATTAATTTTTTTCTTATTATTATTGTCTCTCTCTCACACACGTTTCTATCATCTCGTTCAGAAGTACGCTGACTTCAGAATACATCAGTTATTTTCAAGACGAATTTTTTTTATTATAGTCTTAATAAGTCCAAGATTATTGTTAAAATTCATATAGGCAGTTAAATTTATTGATGCATGTGTATGTAACGTCCTCCCTCCTCTACCTGTACATTATAATTTTGCGCGAGATTATTATTGGAGGAAGCAGTTCTTGGAAGTTAAGAAGTTTCGAAATAGCTAGCCCCCCCTTTGAATTTTATGTAAAGGCGTATGCGCTAAAGTTAGTGAAGTGGATTTTAATTCATATAAATTCTTGGTCGAATAAAATCCCACATCACAATAATAAAACGTTTCATTTATTTTTTTTTATTTTAATAATCAAAAATAGCCATCCTTTAATAATATAAAATTCTTACCATTATTTGAAGCCATGTCGATCTGCGAGGATCCTAAACAGGTAATAATACATTTTTTGTATACCCCAGCTACTATGCGGCTGTGTACTGATCTGCAAACTCTACAGATTCACCTGAAACAAGTATAATGTTTTTTTGTTTTTTTAAACAAGAGTTTATAGCGTCGCTGAAAATTCGTCAAAGTATCGCACAATTTTCCAAAATGTTCTCTTTGCGGACTAACAAAAAACAAAGCACCTACAATTAATAATACCAGTTAATTATGCTGCACATATATTAAATATAAATAAATAATGTCAGCTGGTCCCAAACCCTCAAGCATTGTTTTAAAATTACTGGCAACTTGTCCAGCCTCTAGTCGAGCGCTATCAATGTTGTGAAACCACTGCTAGTTATACTCTGCACCGCACGAATAACATGCGCAGCTTATATATAAAGATTATTATAAAGATAAAGCTTTTATCTTTACTCTTTACTTCAAATTACAAAAAAAAACGAACCCGAACGATTTGACGGCCCAAGAGTGCAGAGACAAATTGATTTTCTTTCAAAGTCTTGAATTTGATCTACCTGTTTGACCCCCACCACCCTCAATCATTCCAATTTTCTATTTTCTGCTAGATAAACTAAAAACAGCTCTCATGACATCTCTCTAACTGATGCAAGAGATTTCCAATCGCCATATGGCATTGGTCTTAAAAATGAATTAACTGTGTCAGACGTCACTGGTAGTTTAAACCGCACCGACGACTACATTATCGATCTTGAAAAAGAAAATCATAAAAGCATATTTCCGAAAATACATAAATTTGGCTGGTGTCAATGACGTTCATGACTCATGACTGTCTTCAAACCTCATTCTTCAGTTTAATGGTGATGATGCTGCATTTGTTCGCAGACTTGGGGCGGTACTATCATTACAGATTATCTAACGCAGTCCCACGCATATCCCAGCCACATTTCGTACCTGTATCAATATCATTATGATAAACAGATGACAATGACTTTATTGGATCTACTGTTAATTTTCCTGTTCGATTTCACAGGCTTACGTTCAAGTGTTTGTCGATATTATATAATGTAATATCGCTTGCGAAGCGGGTCGCTGACCCGCATTATCATAATTTGTATGCGTCCGAAAGAGCTTCAACGGCATGTAATTATGACGGGAAAAGCACGGGATCGACACTATTTCGGTCGGTGATGATCGACGCAAGGGAGAATCGGGGATAGTATCGCTCTAGATATCGGCGGGAGAAGGTGGCTCGCGGCCCCGTGTAGTGGTTCGGTTTGTCCTCGAGGTAAGGGTGAAGCTTCTGGAGCAGTGTGAGCAGGTTTGCAGGAGCGGGCCTCAATATAGTGTGGGGCGCTTGTAGTCCATACCTGAGCCACGGAGCACGCAGAGCGCGGGTGGACACCTAGACGGGGGGAATTCGGCGCTCAGCAGCGTCGCTGGCGACCGAGCAGCGCGAAGTACGCAAGCCCGTCACTTCCACTTAAACCTTTGAAAGTGCGCTACCGCATGCATTTGTACGCTTCGACCTTTAATTACACTGTAATTAAACATTGACTTTAAGTCGATGCGAAAATCATTTAAATATAGGGATTATACGACTATTGATGAGAATAAGCTAGTTGATATGCTATCTGTGATTAAGGGTTGTGTAATCCGGACAGTCGAGGCATTGATGCGACTATTACAAGGCTCAATTCTAATCTTCCGGAGGACATTGATGTATTGGCATCTGCGAAGGAAATTAATTTCAATAAGAGCAGTCTTCCGTGTATGGGACTTGAGTTGCGTATTATGCACTTTGCGAGTGTCTGTATCTAACTCCAATAATAATAAACAGATTGATGCTATTCTTGCCTCTCCTGGTAATGAAAGATTTTGTTTTAAGAAAATAAATATTAATGATGTAATTTTGTCCATTTCGAGGATCTCGTTCCAAGCAGTTGGTGAGGATGGCATCTCGCGTAATGTGATTGTGAAGGCTCTTCCGGTGATCGGTCCTCTAACACTGCGTCTGTACAACTTTGGAAAAGGGTGCCTGTGGCCAAATCTAGAATACTGTCTGGACCAAATGATTTTCGGCCAATTGCACTGCTGTGCTACCTTTCAAAGGGATTTTTACAAGTATTGTGTATAATTAGTTAATGGAGCATTTGGTGCCTTACGACATCCTTTACCCTTTCAAGACTGGTTATAGACAGTATAATTCAATTGAAACTGTCTTGCTAAGACTGACTCAAGATGTACGAATGTATATTAACAGGAAGCAGGTCACATTACTCTTACTGTACGACTTTAAAAAAGCATTTGACACAATCTGAATATCATATTCAGATATCATATCCTATCGAACTGAATATCATAATAGTGTGAGTATTTCTGCTGCTTCGCGAACAATGTGGAACTAGGCGACTGCTGCGTCATTGAGGCTCAATGTTGGAAAGACATCTGCGAAGTTTTTTAGAATTTTTTTAGATTCTTTTTAAAATGAGTAGATTTCTTTCGGACATTGACTCCGCTGAGTTCAATTCACTTGAAATTGATGAAGGGGCAACCGATTCCAGGGGTGATCTTACGGATGTCTGTCATTAAGCAGCCTCCTCTACTTCTGTATATTTCATCGTATTATATTATACATACTATACATAGAAAATACAAGCAAACAAATACATTCCGAAATGATGATGTATCTGGATGTAATAAGATTATTAACCGTTTTATTGTTAAATATATGTAATATGAAGAAGTAAGCAGAAATCATTTCTATAAAATATATATGCAAACCTAACTAAGAAATTTTTAATATAAAAATTTAATTCAACAACAGTTAATACAAGTGTAAGATATATATAAGAAGCTTTTATACATAGGATCATAATTTGTTACATAGGATTAGTTAAAACAAAAATTTCTGAAAATGACTTCAGAAAACTTAATCGATTTCCACTATTGAGACGTATAAAAATATTTCATGTTTAATAACAATCAAATAGTTAAATTTTGTAAAAGTATGGACTATTAAATGCCTAATTTTGAAAAATTTGTGCTGATAAGAAATATTATTCAAGAATTTGTTTATATTGGACCCGTGATTTCATTACAGAATATTTCAAATTTGTGTTTCTTACAAAATCCTGTTTCTGTAAAGTCTCATTAAAGACAATATGTCGTATACAAAATACTGCAAAAATGTTTTTTATATTCTTATATAATTATTTATTATTTTTTATTTTTATTTTTCAAAACTTTTAAAGGCGAAGGAATAGAAATATTAAAAAAATTAACTAACATAATAACATCATCAAAACTACAGGTGATAAAGAATTCGGCGGAACATCTGTGAGAACCGTTAGCCCCTTACTGTTTATAAATAATTTCTTCAGAGAAGCTTAAGATTCTAGATATACATATTGTAATGGGGAGATCCGGGGAAATTATCTCCGACCCGGCCGTGTATAATGTAAGCGACACAGACAGTGTTGCTCACTTTCACGTGCTATGGGGCAGTGCCGCATACACCTGCCCCTCAGCCGCGCAACCTACGTGACACGGAAATTTGCTGGTTACTCAGCTAGTGAGCTGCCGAAGGCAACTTTCACGGAGTCGGCGTGGTCCTTTGAACTGCTCTCGTCTTGAGGGAAAAGGGACTGGAGATACAAAACGGATAAACAAAATTATGTTAAACTTCACTTTACTACTGACTTAATCGTACATTGGTTGTTTACAGAAAAATCTTAGTATACGTGCTCGCTTATTATCTCTAATGTAATCGCGACCGCGCTGAATAGCGTTCAAATTCCGCGCCAAAACAAGTATTTCTACCGCGCAAGCACGTTTGCGCTATTCAAATTACGCGCCGCGTCTAGCGTGCCCTCTCACGGCAACCGCAGCGCTCAGTGGGGCCTAGCGGAACAATCCCACCCTAAGAGTCCTACACAGGATGAAGGCCCGCGCTACACCTGTTTGGCACTTCAACTGCCCGCGATTGTCAACAGTGAGAGAGAGGTTATTTCTCTCTTTCACTCGTCCGCGCTTCACCAGTAGAACTACAACCAGCTTCGCAGCGACCGGTTGCACAAATAGTGTTATATAAATATTATTAACAATCTGCTCTACCTGGGATCTAGTGCGGGCGTTTGTCGCTTGCGGGAAACTCGAAGGTACCGCAATCGGTCACACGCCTGAGTTCGTCCGTTGTCGTCGCTACCAAGAGGTGCGCGGAGGCCCGAAACTGAATCTCGTCCGGGTGGGTGCTGACTTCTCCCAGAAGATCCTCAGTCGGCACAGTTCCACTTCCTCGCCTCTGGATTTGGCGGGAAAGTGCTCGGAGATTTTCACGGCGAGCTCTCCACGTCTCCCGCGCGCTAAGGTCAAGAGCTAACTAACTTTCCCGCTCAACCTTTCCACCTAGCTTTTTCACTATTTTTCCCAAACTTCCCACCTAACCTCCCGGTACGTTGGCCTTGATGGGCCCACCACCGTTTGGCGCCCGTTATAATATATATATTTATTATGCACGTATTGAATCTCCATTTCAAACTTACTATCATCAAATTCAACGTAACCTGATATATAACCTCAAAGTTATGTAACTCTAAAAATAATGAGCATATTTGATAAACTAATTTTAAGAATGCTAGAAATATTAAATAAAATCAGATAATGATTGTAAGTGACCATCCTTTCCTGAAGTTATTTATGAACCTGCAAAAAATAAATATATAGTACCGATTATCATGTGCTATAAACATTGTATGCAATGAACATATTCCAAGAAAAAATAAGATGCATATCTCATAAAATATCTTAAAATTAAAAAATTCTATCCAAATCAAAATAATCTTTAGGCCGTATTGATTATTAAAATGCGTTAAATATTCTGTAAAACTGAAAGATTAAGTATGTCGCATTTCTAATGAGCATGTTTAAAAAATTTCTCAGTTCAGTGCGTCTACTTTTATTTTGGAAATTCTCTACAGTATAATAAGTTTTTCTCGCAAAAACTAATTTGCCCTCGTAATGCCTTGATAGGATATTAAATTAGAATGCAATGATTTCAGAATCCCTAAAAATATAGATTGATGTGCTTATTTTAGGATCATGTACAGTAATGAGCGAAATACACTATGCTCTCGTTCGTAATCACGAATAACTGCAGTACACCCAGCATGTTTGACTGAGGAAACGGCATAGCATAGCTCCTCCCCGCAGGTAAAACTCAGACGAGTGGTTTGACCCGGACAGCCTACTGTTTAATTAGCCTCAATTAAAATTATGTGTAAAATGAGCAAAATGTATATTAATACAAAATTTCTGTTTATAAGCTAAAATATTATTAATTATTATAATTCTTATAGTTCTTTATTTTTCATGATATTTCTGGGAATGGCCTAATCATATCAAACTACGAGTACTTTGCAGAGTTGCACATGATGGTCATTTTTCGGGTTAGGAAGCCATCTCATTTACTGGCTTCCTGCTTCTCTTCTTCCGATAGAAGAGCAATACTCGACATCTGCACCACTCCATTAAATTGCAAGCACGAATGTTCTGTTTACAGACGCTGACTGCGAATACACATTATGTCATTGGTTGTCTTTGCTTGTTCTCAAGAACTCGTAGCATTCTTCTAGTTGGTGACCGGAAGTGTGACAGAATATACGTTCTCTGTTGTACAAATTTATACCAGAGCACTCTGAATCGCTCATCTCGGTTGCCTTGCTTTGAAATACGTAAGTCAATACAACCGAGTTCTGCAAAGTCTCTCGGGTTCGTCGCCTATTGTGCTTCCCAGTCGAGTGCGATGTTGGTATTGATTGAACGAGCCCATTAGACTACAAGAAAGCCACGTAAAATAAATGTAACACTTAGATGGATGACGACGAGGTTCACTAAATATCTATTACATATCATTCATTCGTTGTCTCTCATTCTCTCCGTCGAATGATCATACAAACAGTATGCAGCCACAGGGCTTTGGCTCTTTAGATGCATCAAATATTACAAGCATAATCTGCGCACTCGCAGTAGTAGCGGAATCTCTCTATTTCCTATTCAAGTCATTCATTAACCATAATCCGAACCATAATTTACAACCATAGTCCATCAAATTTCATTTCAAATCTCAACTAGAACGCACATCGATCAAGGCACACATTCGAATATGAAATAATACAATAAATCGAATGATAAATTAACCATTATTGTCTTAATGAACAGTTTTTTATTGGAAATATGGCTGATAACCATCAATCCATTCCCATCATACAGCAACATTTCTGCATTATAAAACAAATATAAATATTAGACGTACTGGTCCTCTTGTCATAATTATCAATTATTATTGAGTATTTAGTCATAATATAATTTTATTAAATATTATTACATTACCATATAAATAAAACCGGGCACATTAATGTCGCTGCAAAATTTAAAGCTGCATGTGTATCTCCCTCGCTAGCTGCTCCTTCACCAAAATAACATGCAACACAGGATTTTGCATCTGATTGTTTCAGGCCATAAGCAGCGCCAACAGCTGAAAGTGATTTATCACCTTTATACTCTTGTTTTTAATAATATTGGCTTAAATTAAATATAGTGAAAGGTGTCTATTACAAAAATATAAATATATAAGTCATTAATATTTTATTTAATTGGAATGTATTAATTTAGTCCTAATACCTTAAATTTTAATAATTTATTTTGTATAAAACAGTGACTCTTAAATGATCCACGTATTTATATCAAAGTATAGTATCATATAAAATAAAATGTAATATACAATATAGTATAGAATAAGTATTAAGTTATATATTATAATATATCATATAGATATATTATTATGATATATTATAGTAAATTATATTAAATATAATATAATATAAAAAATATATTATTTTAAATAATGATATTGTTTTTGATATTCATTTTATGAAACTATATTAGCATTAGAAGTCAATGTTCTTTTCGTGGAAATTGGATCTTACAGGCTTCAAGCGCTGTACTAACACATTCCTTGTAGACATTTCGCAACCTTTGAAATTATTAACGCTTATAAAAACTTATGAGAGTAAAACTGACATAAGTCATCATGAGACCCCTTTTTCTATCACAATTCTTATTCTACGACTTTATAATAAGTGTAGCTGGAGGAATTATGGCTTAGTTTTATATCCAGTCAAGCATGTTCTCGATCTAAAATATGATTAGCAATTTAATGATTCTTTTAAATTAAGGGACTTAAGAATAAAAAACCTTAAATTTTTTTGGTAAAATATATTTAAATTTGTAATTAAATTATGCAAACTATAAATTTGTAGACTTGTTTAGCTTTAATTAATAAATTATTCGAAAGTTTTGGTTTGACGCAGACTTTTTCTTCAACCATATCAATGAACTTTGTTCTATCATGGCTTGAAAGGTAATCAGATTGCATTTAATATTGTCATACGATGCTTTTCCAGGTGGCTAACCCCGCCCTGGAGTCCCAGATGTCGCACAATAATTTTTAAGATTCGATTTCGTTGCAATAAAAAAAATGGACGCAGTGATGGTGAGACTGGGTACTTGCAGTAGAAATAACGAGTGGACGTGAAAATATGTTTTCAGTAGGAAGATACCGAAAAAGAATACTCGCATAAATGATACTTAAATAAAATATTTAATAACAATAATTTACATAATATCCCGTACAATAATAAATTCCGTTTCGCTTAATCTTGTGACGTGGTGTCGTCGGGCCGCGGGCGATGGGCGCGGGGATCGGCCGTGCAAGCGGACCCGAGCCGATGTTTACATCGTCGGGCGCGGTGAGGCACGCGTGCGAGGGGGGGAGGCGCAGGGGCCGCGACAATCGGGCGTGCTTGAGTATGTTGTTAGGAAAAGCTTCAGTTTTGGCTTTGGCCTCGAGCACGTTCCGAGGCCGACTCCTGCGCCCGCGATCTCGCGAGAGACGAAATAACTCAAAAAACTCGAATAATCAATTAGTGAATGACAAGCGTTCACTAATGATTCGCACAAAAGAAACTTTAAAACGCATTCGGTGGTCGCAATACACGCTTCGCACTCGAGGCTCACTAGAGACATACTGACCTCACAGTAATTTCCGTAATTACAGTAGATCCGATTTCGATATAAAACAAATCAAAATAGATCGCGTCATCTATTGTATATATCTCCCCTCCGCCGTCAAGGCCGAATTGGAGAGATGATACAATAAAATAAACTCTTAGTATTTTTTATTTAATTTATAAGATATTTCATAACTGGGGTCATCCTCTCCAGATCTGCCCTAAGTCTTTCTACATCTAGTCGATATTCTAAAAAGACCACACTAGAGCAATATAATTCGCACTTTTCTATCGACTATGGTTCGTAAAATGTACTCGATCCATTTGAAGCGTTTCTCAAATGTTTCCATGGAAATGATTAAATCATCTAAATAACCTAAAATATGAGATTCAAAAATAGGGCTGCAAATGCCTCCGGTGAATGGGTGAGACGAGCGGGAGCGTTATAAACGGTAATCGTTAAACGGTAGTCGTATAAACTGCGATCGTATTGAACCCTGTACAACGAAAGCTGTATACTACTAACTGCATTCAATCAAGAACTCTTCAAAGTACAATTTCTTCAAAGCTTTATTTTAGATTAACACGATTTTCTCTATCACCTTTGCTAGGTCCTGTATCTGGGACTGCAACCCTGACATTCCTTAGTGCAAACCACATATGCGCGTACGAGCGGCAGCTCGTAAGTATATTGTCTCTGCAGTGGAGAGACCAAAAATTCCTCCATTTAAGCTTAGACTGATCCATGAAACGGTGGATATGTTGCAGGCTTACTACTTAACCTGGTTTTTGTGGTTGAGCTCTGTCGTTAATACATCATGCGGCGCATATTCGATCGGTTGTTTGGAGGTACATTTTGGCGGTGCATATAGTGCGTGGCATTTTCAACTACACAGCTGTATCGCGCGCGTTTTATGCTTAGATTGAAGAGATAACTGCTCGGTGACAAGCAGAAATCAGTAAGCAAACTCTATTGTTGACATCGCGACATACAGTTTTACGCCTGCTTTACACGCATATAACATAATTTTTATGCAATTCATTTTCACAGTCTTTTTTTTAGGCGATAATCTTTGTAGAATTAAGTGTTTGTTTATGCTGACAATTAAATTCGCCGGTTCATAACATTTAGCTTCGATGATGATCATCCCGTCAACAAGTGTTTGCGTCAATTCCAACGCAATATCGCATTTAAGTACACTTAAAATCAGATAAGTGCTTATTCGTAGTTCGTACAATTTGTTATCTATTTTATTATTATATTGCAAATACGAGGACTTTGCAATTGAACTAGAAACAAAATCTTGTTCAGTGGAGGATAAGGAACAGGGTATCAGCCGTCCTCATTCTCAGGATCATGCTTGGCCATCACGAGAACGTAAGCATAAATGTTTTGTATTGTCTCAGAAATCCATAGTCTACTGCCATTTCCTTGTATTGATTCATGTGGTTTAGAGTCTCTGTTTGCCCTTAAAATTAAATTCAATTAGACTCTAGCTACAAAAGAACGATTCTCTACGAGATAGATTCGCATCGACTAGTCAAATGCAATTAGAGATTGAAGAGATTATTCCTATATCAGCCTATGTCAGCATTTAGTAAACCATGAGTCATCCTTGAATGGACAAGGGTAGAAAAAAAGTATCAAAATCCAATTATGGCTCATAGTGTCACATGGGCTCTTTGCCATTCCGAAGGGAAGTGGAGGGATCAAGGGGTTGCGAAAAAATCGGTCTGCTACCCCTCTCCACCTCCGCGCTCCGCAGGCAAATACCGACCGCGCCCGTGAAAGCTTGGGCTCGAGTGAGCTCTTGCCTCACTCCGTTTTTTTCGGGCAGCGTCCGATCGGCTTCCGCGATGGCTCCAGCTCGAGTGAGCTTGCGGGCGCCTTGCCGCCGCGCCGTTCTCCCCGCTCTATCGATCCGCCCTCTCTTTCCAAGGCGCGCGTTTTCTCGTGTGGCCAATCCTTACTTTTGCAGACGTTGCATTTTTCAGCTTCGTCGGAAGCCCTCTATCTCTCTCGCGCGCGATCCTCATAACCTCGAGGCAACACAGTTGATAACTCAGACGAAAGGAGAGAGATACGGCTTAAAGAATCCCTTGCCACGGAACCCTCCTGTGAAGCTCCCGGTAAGCACATACTCATGAGTAAATTAATAATCTCCTTCTCAGAGACTAAAGCATAAGCCCTATACCCTCTCTCCATTTAATAAAAAATGTATCGCGTTGACGCAAAACTTACTTAAAACCGAAATCACGTTCAGTATCTTTGGACTGTCTGAACGCGCTACATTGACCTCGGCTTTACTATTTAAAAAAATAGTACATTGTCTAGCATCAAACGTCACCGTATATGCACAGGAAAACATAGAATCTTAAGTGCAGAAGGCACTAAAGGATTGCCTTACCTCTAAGACATGATCATCAAATTTAATTATTCTAAGTTGCACTCTAATTGATGCAATTGCCGGTTGGAGTTTCTCACCAATCCCTCCATGCGAACTCGCCATTCGTGCCCCGAGTTGCACCTCGGAGACCAAGTTATCAGGTACGAAGGAGGGGAGCACAGAAGCGATCGATATCGCTTATGCTCGACTAACGGTCGACAACCACGGGGCGCTCGAGTCGTCAATCTAAGATCGCATTACTTACCTAATACAGGGGGCGTTCTGCCAGTATCCCCGATGTGGAACCACGAATGTAATGCTAGTTTAGCTGAGCTACCACCGCCTAATTTAATTAAACACCGCGATAAAATCCGAACCACTCCCTTTCGAGCCAGAAAAACCAAGGGGGAATATATTTTGCCTTTCTTAGCCTTAGTCACAGGGCCCCCGAGTTCTATTTGTAGTTTTAGCATATTGCCGCTACGGGCCCATTAAATTTCTTTTTTTTTCTTTGTTTAATTGCTGGACCCGTAGCGGACGAGCTGATAAGGACGTTTCCGTCGGGCGAGGTCCTTTGGTATTCCCTTAGCCAAAATCCTTGACCAGGCTAATTTATTGTTGACGCTCTGACCTCCCCTGGGAGGAAGTACGCTAGATTGTAACACTTTATCTATTTACGTCACTTTCATACTAACTACTAAGGGACACGAAATGGTTTGTGGGTACTGCCTATTCCATACCGAGCACCCCAAACTAATTATATTCGAGACAGAAAAAGAAACTTCCTTCGCCAAAGATAAGAAGATCTCCATCTCGAAAATAGAACTATTCACATACGTTAATTCCACATTTGTGTATTTAGAAAAACACGTACAGACGCAAATAAAGGAATTGTACCATGACGTATGTTACAACTATGCAATTTAGAGCGAGAAACTACGAAGAATGCTCTATCACTACCCAAGCACCCGATGAATTCGCCTATAACCTAATGAAGGCAGCAGGATACATGATCGCACTCACGGGAAAAGTAGTGCATCTAATAAAATGCCACCCCGTCGAAGTGCGGTTAGACTCACGGTCCGAGTGTTATGCTGAGTTCCACGGTACGCGCTTTGCAAGGAACCCAAATGAAGTTTCATAAAGTCGGAGGCGAATGGTACTGAATAATGCCGTTAATAATGCACGACGAACCACCGATGATGTTAAAACCACTACCACTATAGATCATACAACGTAATGCTATTCTAACGCAATTCTGCTTGGAGTCGTTTCTGGATAAGGATGACATCATTCGGCATCGCAAGCGCAGGAGTAATTGAAACTATTAATATTGCTCGTGGCAGAAATCGCTATGTGAATCACGTCTGCCTCAAGTCTCCTCTGATTCACAGACCTCTCAGCCGGTGGGAGGCGCTCAAGAGGATGTATGGAGGTTCGTGAGACAGCCGAGCCCCGTGATCCCGGAACCCCAGGACAGGAGCTGGAAGTGGGCCAGAAGAGGCTACAAGGTCTCAACAAAACCCCGTCCTCCGACTCACAAGCCAGCAAAAGGCAGAAGGGATAGTCCGAAAGGGCACGGCAAGTCACTAACTAGGCTCTGCCGGGCCGGACAGGTGGCGGGCGGTATCCTGACGGATGACGAGCGTACCAATCCTTTGACCATTGTCATGGTGACGGAGGACTATCCTGATAGTTCGATCGCTCCGGAAATCTTTGCGCAATTCCTGGTGGCTGTCAGAAAGAAGTTCAACTTCATGCCATGCGGCACGTGGCCAAGATTTGATGCCAACTATTGTAGGCAAGGAGTGCTAATCCTGGTGGCAAACAACCCGGAGGCGAAGAAGCGGATGTCTACCAAGATATCTACTCTGGACTTACCCTGGGGAGGCCCTGAACTCCAGCACAGATTGAAGGTTATCGCCCGGATCCCTGGGGTACCAGAAGATCTAGTGGCGGTATTGGATCATCAGGTCGGAGAGGAAGGGGTGGAAGGCACGGGAGAATACAAACAACTTCTGGTGCTAACCATCTCGAAATCACACGTTGGGCACTTAGCGGCTATTAACAACAGATCCTGGTACGACCTCGGCAGAATACACTCGTTTGAAGGGGAAAAAGAGGTAGGGAAGAACACAAATTAAATTTCATCACAGCAAAGGCGCCTCTGCTGTTATGCAGAGAGGCTTGGCTGCCATGCACACGAGCATAGCACTAATCCAAGAACCTTGCGTAGTGAAAGATGACATTAGGGAGCTAGGAGGTTTTATCTGCTCAAGGATACCAAGGAACCAAGACCAAGAGATTGTACAGTACTCAAAGAAGTTAATACGTTGCCACTGCTTGATATCTGCACAGGAGATCTGGTGGCAGTTATAATGAACATAAACGGCATAGGGCGATTAGTGATGGCCTCAGCCTATTTACCCTAGGACGACAAGGATAACCCCACAGAAGAAGTGAAAACGCTGGCCGAGTACTGTACACAGGAAAAACTGCCTCTGATACTCGGATGCGATGCAAAATCCCAACATCGAATGTGGAGTAGCATCAACACGAATGCGAGAGGAGCTAAACTTTTAGAATTCCTGGCAGGCACACACTTAGAAATAATGAACGTCGGCAATACACCTACGTTCAGGAATGTGTACAGAACGGAGGTAATACAACTAACGTTAGCATCAAATTCTCAGTTAGCATCACGTCCTCTTAAAATTATAGACAACGGTTTTCTCCTGGAGGCAGCACGAACCTTCAATGAGGGGATCGTACAAGCCTATAAACGCAACTGCCAAATTAGGCAAGCCAGGCATAAGGGCGATGTCTGTTGATGGAATGAAAAACTGAGCCGTTTGAGAGAGGACGTTCAACACTCCCTCAAAAAGGACAAGAAACAAGGTACAGAGACTCTACGACCCAACATAGGGAACTAACGGACAAGTACAGAGAAAGCGTAAGGAATGCTAAACCGGATAGTTGGAGAAGCTTTTCTGACGGCACCCAAAAGATCAGGGAAGTGGCTAGGATGAACAAGATTCTATCTAAGAATCCAGAGGCCCTCCTTGGAACGCTAAAATTACCGGACGAGAGATAGCTACATCGGATGAGGAAATGTTAGACTTGCTCATTCAAATACACCTTTCCAATAATACAAAGGACACTACAGATCCTATGGGAAACGGGAAGGTGGCTAAACAGAATAACCAGAACTACGGGCTCCTAGGAGATAATCGTAGGCTAGCAAATAAAATTGTCACTCAAGAAAGGACCAGGTGGTCGATCAGGTCGTTTAATCCCTTCAAGTCACGGGACCCGATGGTATCTTCCCGGCCCTGTATCAAAAAGCGGAGGACGTAATCATCGACCCTTTGATGAGATTGGCAAATACCAGTATCACACTTGGCCATATTCCGAGGAGTTGGAACTAGGGTAGTCTTTTTACCAAAACCGAGTAGATGCAAATACACATCATCTAACGATTTTAGACCAATCAGCCTGCCTCCTTTATCCTTAAAACAATGGAGAGAATGGTTGATAGATACATACGTGAGCTCATCTCAAATGAGCGGCCTCGTGTATCGAAACGCAACTAATAGTGAAGGGATTCGCAATAGCAGCTTTTCTAGATATAGAAGGAGCATTTAATCACACGGCACGGAAGATAATTAGGGCCGCTATGCACAGGCCCAAAATTCACTCAGGGCTGGTGGCCACTCTTCGGATGTGCCCTGACACCATAAACATCTACTTCCTCTTTGACAAAAAGTATAGAATCAGTATCTCCCTTCGCGAGAAATGCCACGCAAAAAAGAGGCACGTTCCTCAGGATGGTCACATCTGGTACACAGATGGATCTTAAAATGGAAATGGCACTGGTGCTGGAGTGTATTGCAGGCTAAATGGCAGGAGTACGATACTGCCTTCGAGAACGTATACAAGAGTGAAATAATCTGAACTGATAACTGTAAACTGGGCTGCAGAGCTGGCGAATCATGCGCCCCGTGATCCTCGAGTATACATTTGCTCAGACAGCAAGTGTACCCTACAGGTACTAGATGGTTTTACGTCTAGATCTAGGAAACTAGCCGAAACAAATAAGGTCACCCTGATCTGGATTCCTGAACACTGATATCAAGGGAAACATGATATCAGATGACCTAGCAAAAATGGGAGCCAGAGATTGGTTCATTGGACCAGAATCGGTCGTGGGCCTCGACCAGAGTCTAATCAAAGAGGAGATTCGGCGATGGTCAGAGGAAATGATATGTGGTTTATGGAATAAAGTCGCGACATGTAGTAAAAAAACCGTTGTGACGGAAATTAATGTAAAAGATTGGTCCAAAGGCAAAGTTCGATGAAATAGGCTACTAGCATGAAAATTATGACAGGACAAGCCTAGCCTTAAAGCACACAAATGTAGAATGGGCTAAGTAGCAGACCCTTTCTGTAGGTTCTGCTACAAGGAAATTGAAATCGCTGGGCATATAATTTGTGGCTGCCCCGCCTTATCTGGGAAGAGGCAACTATCCGTTGATATATCTTTCCTGAAAGCTGAAGACACAGACGCAAGGCACGCACTCAACATACCATCCTTTTGGGAGGCGACCGGGCTGATTCACCAGGGTTGCTAAACGCAGAAGAGAGATGTCAAGGAATTACCCATGCGTCTGGAGGTCTGCTTCAGCCCCAACTTCAATCAATAATAATATTAATAATAATACACGTCATTTTCAATAGACATTGTTAGGAAAAAAAGGTTAAAAAAAAATGATTATTACACAAGAATGTATTTCTTTCGTATTTACTTTCTTCACTATTATAAGCCAGAGACAACCTTTTTCTACTAGCGTTCGAGAGAATCTGCCTCAAGACTTACGACTCTGTTTCTCCTTCTTATTGTACTTTTTGCACACACATTGAACATATGAGCTGTGTAAGTGAAGTTTACATGTATTGTGTATTCGACTCGTCTTTCTATATATGAATATACACTATGTTTCTGAATTAAATTTACTTACATTTTAACACACCTCCTTAAATTTAATTTTAATTTGATATGCTTAATTTACTTTACATTTAGTTTCAATCTTTTTCTAAATTTTTCAAATTTGTTTTATCCTAATGACTTTGTACATATATCCGCAAGATTATTTTCAGATTCAATTTTAACTACATCAATTACTTTGTTTACACAATTTTCGTATACATAATGATAATGTGTTTCAATATATTTGGAGTTTTTCGTTAAATTTCCAAATTTACTTATGCATATAGCTTCTGTGTTATCCTCATAAATTCGTATTGGTTTTATAATTTTAATTTCAAAATCATTCAGTACACCGCAATTTTATTTCACTTACACACATAGACAAAGCTACATATTCAGCTGCCGTTGAAGATTTTGCTACGCTTGTTCGTTTTTTTGATTTCCAGTAAATCGCGTTAGCATACATTCGTATTACATAGCCTGTTGTTGACCTTCTATCTAATATATCACCTGCCCAATCAGCATCTACGTGACAGTCCAATATATCAGAGTTAATGTTTCTTTCAAATTTTAGTTTTAGATTTTTAGTATAGTATAAATATTTTAGAATTCGTAGAGCATACTTATAATGACTTTGATCGTAACAATTTTGAAATCTGCTTAAGTAATTTACTATAGCATATATCTGGTCTCGTTCCAGAGCTTATGTATAGAAGTGCTCCTGTTAAGTTTCTATACTTCAAAGGTCTAGAGCAGGTTCACACTTTAGATTTTGCTCCATTGGTGTAGCATATAATTTCGCATTTTCAATTTCGTATTTTCTTGCTAAAGATTCTATATAACTATTTTGATCTAATATCATAATTTGATTTTCTCTATCATATTTGATATTTAAGCCTAAATAATTTTTTATTTGACCCATATCTTTATTTATCTTTATTTTTGTTGCAGACTAGCAAGTTGTCTACAAATATTATCAAGTAAATTTTATCAATTTTGTCATTCATAAAATACAAACAATAATCATTATTACTCCAAACAAAACCTAATTTTTGTAAATAGTTATCTAGACATTCATACCATGCCCGTGGGCTCTTTCACAACCCGTACAGAGCTTTATTTAGTTTATATACTTTGCCTGTGTTGTCACAACAACCTTCAGGCTCTTTTACGTAAACTTCGTATTTTATTCTCCCATTCAAAAATGCAGACTCTACATCCATTTGATTTATAAATAGTCTATTTTGAACGCAATTGTTCAACAATATTTTTAATGTTTGCGTTCTTGCTACTGGCGAATAAATATCTTCTATCCGTTCTCTTTGTTGGAATCCTTTGACTACAATTCTAGCTTTGAATTTATTTTCAGATTTCATATTATACACCCACTTTAAATCTAATACCTTTTTATTTTCTGGTTTTGTAACTAACTTCCATGTATCATTTTTCTTCAAACATTCGATTTCTTGATTCATAGCTTTTCGCCAATTTTTGTTGTTCTCACATTTCATTGCTTTCTCAAAATTTGTCTGCACTTATATAGTTTACATAAATATAGTTTGCAGATCGCGACGCGTATTTTTCAGGCTGTTTCTTTTCTCTTTTTGACCTTCTGAATTTCGGAGACAATTCTTTCGTTTGTTTTGGACGTACACTTTCCGAATCGCTCTGCTGAATTTTTGTTTCGACTGAACTTTCAATATCGCTACTCTCAGTATCTTTATTTGAATCGGTTTCATAGTTTTGTTCATTGTCATTAACTCCTATTAGCTTAATATTTTCTTCAACAATTTCTATATGTCGAGCTATAATTACTTTATTATTTATTAAGACTCTATTCCCAACATTTTCATAACCAATCGATATTCCAACATCAGCTTTTCTGTCCTATTTATTTATTCTTTTAACCTCAGGTGTTCTTACATAAACTTTGCTTCCATATAATTTTAAATTATTAATATTCGGTTTTTCCCCATCATAATCTCATAAGGAGTTTTCTTTTCGATTGTGTTTGCTAATGTTCTGTTTTTGAGATAAACAGCAGTTTTAATTACTTCTGGCCAATATCTATTTGGCAATTTCGCATCAGCTAATAAACATCTTGCAGTATTCATAACTGACCTATTGTATTGCTCAGCGGCTCCATTCAATTCGTGAACATACGGAGGACACGGTTCAATATAAATACCCTTTTCTTTAGCGAAATTATGCATATTTTTATTTAAGAACTCTTTACCATTGTCACATCTCAATAATTTTATTTTTTCTTATCTCTCCCTCATTATCTCTCCCTTATTATTTTATTATCTCTCCCTCTGTTGTTGTAGTTACCTTTGCTGTATTATCCATTGTCTCGCTGCTGTTGAAAGCGCTCACCTCCTCGTCGTACAGGTGTCCCCTTTCTCTTACACCTCGCCAAGATGACCCTATGACATTATTCGTACTGTCGGATTGAAAATGATCAGGTTTTCCGCATCTGTAGCATGTTCTTTCCTTTTTTATTTCGGTTTTAAAGACATTTGAATTTCCAGTTTTTCTTCTCGTATTTGAGTTTTCCTCTTTTTCACTTTCTTCGTGCATTCTTATTTTATTTATCACAAAATCAACAGTTTGATCTTCTTTTAACACATCAATCAAATCTCCAATATGGCTTAGTGAGTTTGGCAGTGTTCTTAGCAGATAATTTAATTTTTCCTTTTCATTCACTTTTGCTCCAGCATTTTTCAACTCAATTATCAATTTTTCAAAGTTACTATAAAATTCACTTGTTTCCGTCTAGTCTTTCAATTTAATTCTTTCCAACTTGTTTCTTATACAAATCTGTAATGCTGTCGATTCACTTAAGTACATTTTATCTAGCTTTTTAATTATTTGATAGCTTGTTTCTTCATCACAAATATGTTCCATTTGTCTATTTGACAGTGCACTATATATACTCGTATAATTCATCGCTTTCAGATCAGTTTCATTCCATGTGCCTTCATTATCTGTATTTTGTCACGTGGCAATTACCGGGTAGCTAATCTCGCCCCGGCTCCCAGCCACCACGCGACTTAAGGACTTTCCGTCCTCTCCTCGTCCGATGTCGCCGCACGGAAAATCGGCGGACGCGGCGGGGCGAGCCTGGGTCCTCGCCGCTATAAGGAACGCGAAATGGGAAAAAGGGCGCACGAAATAACTACGCGGATATTTCACTTTTAAGTTAAATAAATATTTATTATGATATTTTACAAATGAAAACCCGACAATGGCGCGACGCTATCTACTAACTCTCTCTCTCTCTCTCTCTCTCTCTCTCTCTATTCCCTACTTAATATGCGCGTCGCGCGAAAAACGTGGCGCTTCGACGCTAATAGTCTCGGGAGGAACCGTGTCCCGAGACACACTAACTCAATCGTGCGATCGAGCAAGGATCGAGGGCCGGCCGCGAGCCTAATTGCCCTCTCTCCTTAATTAGTCGCCGCGGCCCGCGCGCGCTCCCGCGCGACAATTACCGCGGTGCGCCGAATTTCGCGCAGCCCAGTGCCCCCCACTCGGCGCATGGTCAAGGCTGCGAGCACGAGCTCAGTACAGCGGTGACTACGGCGAGATACTCGTCCCAATACCCCCCCCCCCCTAAGCTTCACATCTTCCCAGATGCTAAGTTTATTCATTCGGTTGGTCGCCGCCAACCTTGCACGCTTATTTGGCTACTCCACTTCACCATTACGCTAAAATTACTTACTTATAATTAATATCACAAAAAAAACTAAGCGTGCAAAGTTGGGCAAACAACCGAATTCAGAAGGGGCGGTGGCCTCTGGTGTTATTGTGGCCACCTTCGCCAACTCCATGTTACCGCTCTTCCGCAGTATCTACCGCGGATTCGGGTGGTCCCGGAAGAACTGAGCCAGTGCCGCTCGCATCTACACCCTATTCGCAGGCTCAGCACTCCGGAGCTCGCTAAGAAGCAGCCGATTCTCACCGAATCGTCAAGTGCCTCTCCGGACACTTCCATGGGCTGCACAGGGCTGGCCTCCAAAGACCCTGCTGTCTTCGCAGGAGGCATCAGCGGGGAAACATCGGATGCTCCAGCGCCCATTCTGATCACCGTCAGATCAGCCGCGGAGCTCCGTACGGCCACTGTTTCCTGCTCTCGGCGTTCCACGGCGGCCTGGATCTCCGCGTATGAAACTGACGGTGTCAGGCCGACGCTTTCGCGATCCTGCGTCTCCATCCGCCTCTGCACTCGCTCCGCTACCGGAACGTGGGGTGCCTCTTTTGCAATCTCTTTTGCACCGAGGTGTTGTCCGTTGGCGGCGGTGGTTGGGGCTTCGGGACCTTCAGGCGCGGGGCTACCGGCGGTGGCGCCAGTGCCATCTCCGATCGCGGAGATCGGCGCCGGCGCTTTCCGCCCTTACCGCCACCTGAAATCTCTCATCCTCCCGCCACGTCCGTACCCACGATCGGCGCAACACGAGCATCCACGCGGGGATGCGTTTGGGGGTGGCTCTCCTGGATCCGCCGGACTCCCATGCTCGCCAACCACGCTACGTGCGTCTCTCCACAACTTGGGCAAGTGTTCAGGGCTTCCCCCAAATGCGCACAGTTGTGGCAATACACCGAGTGCAGGGGCCGAGAACGATCGACACGATTGTGCCCCTTCCGCCAGCAACGGTGGCACGAGCGTGGTGGCGGATCAACGGCCGGATCGACGGGCAGGTCCATCCTCCCACGGAACATGCAACCTCGCCCCAGCTCATCGGGATCACTAGCCTGTCCCACGCAACTCACAGCCTTGAGGCCAGACTCAATCCTCTTCCCTCCGCGCGCCAGCCCACCCGAAGTCGGAGGCCGCTGGCGAACTACCTCCACATACGGAGTGCTCTCAACCAACGGCCCCTTCGGGTCACTACATCCCTCAGCGTAACCTACTACCTCCTCGTTCGCGAGGACACTCGCGCTCGCGTTCACGATCGCGGACGCGGACTCGGGCCCTCCCCCCTTTGCCCTCTTTCGCCGCTTCCGCTTTCCCGCGCAACGCTCCGAGGTCTGCCCCGCCGTGGATGTTGTGGGCAGGGGCAGGAGTACGCCTGGAGTCGGCTTTCGTGGCAGTGCCGTGTAGAGGCGCTCAAAAGCTTCATCGTAAGGCGCCAGGCTCAAGACGTAATCATCCATCTCGAACTGACGTCGCGAATTCCACTTGAGTCGGCGCCTCGCCATCAGCCTCTGTCGCATCGCCTCCTCCCGATGCAAATCCTCGGCGTATCCGGCGGGAAAGATGTTGCGCAGGGCCTCTTCTCGCCCTACCGGAACCTCCATGGGCTCGACGACAGGGCTGGCTGGCTCAACCGCCGCCACCACTACCTCTACGACGGCCGCCTGCCCGTCACACACGGGCGGCGTAACCGTCACGATACTGCTGGCGCCGGACGTCGACGGCTGCAGGCCTGGGCCCATAGATGGAGATGCGGCCCCGCCGCTCGTCGACTCCGGCACCTCCATGTCCTCGTCCGAGGCGTCGAGGAGCAACGCCTCCTCGTCTTTTGGAACGCTGTCCCGGCGAGATTGCAGCTCCAACCGGACCAGCCTTTCGAGGCACTCCTCGTCGCTCTTGGCCTACACCACGCCCGGAGCTGGCTCGACGGGGATGTCTCCTCCCATTTCTTCACCATTCGCCACCTGCAAAATGAAGAAATTGATTAATAACACACTAAACACTATACTTACACTCGAACTTTACCATGACGCAAGAACAGATGCTGACTTCCGACACTTCGTCGGTCGGTACGTTAGCTCGCCTCGGTGGTATATACCGCTTTAGGTGCTGAATATGCACCTTAGAGGTCTTCCGGCCAGCATCTTCGAGAAGAAAGACTGTGTCACCAAGCACTTCTTTTATCTCGAAGGGACCAAAATATTTTGGTGCCAGCTTACTGGAGACTCCCTTCGCAGCATCCGAAAGCGTGCTCTCGCGCCATCATACGAGGTCGCCCACCTGAAACGACGCGCCTCTTTTATTGCGATTATACGCTCGGGCGTTGCGCTCCTGGGATTCATCGTTATGCTTCCTCATGAGATCCCAAAGAACGTCCAATCGTTTCAGACGGTCAAGCCAATGCTCAGGGTCGGCACGAACAACTACCTTCTCTCCCTCAACTTCACGTCGCAAACTCTTCACTGGCTGTGGGTGGCGCCCGTAGTTCAAGAACGCTGGCGAGACTTTTGTCATGCTCATCTAAGTGCTCGTCCCACTGACGATGAGCAGCTTCGACGAACGTGGCAATCATCGTTTTCAACGTCCTTTTCGTACGCTCAACCGGGTTGGCTTGGGGGTGGTAGGGAGGCGTGGTTACATGCTTTACACCAAAATCCTCCAAAATCTCCCGGAGATGCTTATGAACGAACTCTGTACCATTGTCTGTCAATAAGAACTCGGGAGTCTCCCACCTACATAACACCAACTCTTCAAAAGCTTTCGCCACTGCCTTCCCGTTAGCCGCACGCAATGGTTTCAACTTAATCCACCTCGTAAAAAGATCCTGAAACACGAAAATGTATTTATATTGGCTCTTACTACGAGGCAGCTCCGTCACGTTTGCAGCCACCACTGCCCATGGCCTCTCAACGATTCGCTTACCCATCAGCCCTTGAGGACCCGCCTGAGAGACTTTATAGCGCTGGCATTCACTACACTGCTGCACGTATGCTCGCGCTTGGTAATAAAAACCAGGCCAATAATACTCCCTCTTTACCCTGTCGTAAGTCTTCTCGATTCCAAGATGACCTAACGACGGGTGGCGATGTGCCTGCTCAATCACTCCAACTCTATACTCGTCTGGTATGACGAGTCTCCACGCCTCCTCTTGAAACGAAATCGGATCCAAGATCTCATCAGGAGAATAATGATACAGCATGCCATCTACTACTTTCCATCCCGGAAATTTTCGAGGGCAGCGCCGACATCAACACAGATTCTTCTCCTGACGATCCGCTCTGTGAAGAGTCATCCGCATCCGAACTCACAAACACCTTATTCGCTTTCTTCAAGGAAACCTTCCTTTTATTCGGCGTAGAGGCCGCTGCAGGAGGCTTCCCTGTCTCAGCTGAATTGGGCGGCAAACTCGGGCTCTCACCCTTGTTAGCCGGCCCACCCGATAACGCCATAGAAGGAACAACTTGCGTAGTTGCTCCTCTCAGCGTCTGCGGAATACTTTCGCACTGAGAAGCGAAAATTTCCGACATCACCGATGAGTCGATCTGTCGTACCTGCTCCTGCATTCAGAGGGTCAGCCCGTCCACCTCAGTCGACTTCGGCTTGGAGGTTCCCGGGATATCTACCTCTTGTTTAAAAACAGTCGGGGGATGATCCTTAGTATCAACTCCAATTTCTCGAACGCGAACTCCCGAAGAACTCTCGCTATCCTCTCCGGTCGTGCTGGTCGCGAATATTAGCGTAATAAGCGCTCCCGCAACTCGTTATGGTCGCCTTGAAAGCAGCGCTAGCTTCAGCATAACTCAATCACGACACGATATATTAGCATGCCTCGCACATGCCTCCGCATGCGCCTGGCCTTCGCGGATGCAAGTATCAAGGCACGCACGCGCTCACCATAGCGCTCGCAAACTCTATTAATGGCGGCGACACGGTCGCGAGCGCGCTGCATCGCCGCCTCTTCCTCCTCATCCACACTAATTGTCTCCACGCCGCTAATAGAGGACCGTTTCCTTTGGTCCGCCATTATGGTGTCAAGTAGAATAATTTTATTTGTAGCCGTTTCTCACGTAGGTATGTAAGTCATCTCCCAAGATAGTGTCAAGTAAAATATTCTCATTAGGAGCTGTTTCTCACGCCGATATGTGAGTTATCTCCCAGGATAGGTCATGCGAGCGACTCTTATACACATACATAACGCATAGAATTTCGGCCTGTCACACGGATATCTAAGTTACTTCTTGTAATCTAATCTTATATAGAAAGATAAAACAGCATACAGATATCACTAGATAATAAGAGCTGCGATGCCTATAAATTTGTGAGCCTATAAGGGACCAGCGGTTCAGTAATATAGTTAAATTCATCGTGTAAGTACATCTCTCAGGAGCTCTGTCACTATATTGCAATAAAGATCAGACGAATATATCTTTGTCCAATATTCATTTTCTGCCTTCCTTGACTCTAAGATTCCTGCAAGTACTCACACGCGCCTTCAACTCGACCATTTGCTACCATCGCGTGAAATACTCATCTCGAATAAATGACATTTGGTAGCATCCAGGGTGGAATCCAAGAGACAGTGAGAAGAGACTACTAGTAGTAAAGTCAGACTGTCTAGTCAAGAGGCAAGTAAGAACCCCGGATCGATATCGATTCGTGAAAAGGACAGTTCACACGCATAATTCGTGACTGATTCAGGAGCATCGCAGTTCCCAGAGAAGCAGCTCAACCTCAGTGCACAACGCGGTCATGAACACTTCAACGACAAAAGGACAGTTCACACGCATAATTCGTGACTGATACAGGAGCATTGCAGTTCCAAGAGAAGCAGCTCAACCTCAGCACGAACTCTTCAAGTACAACCGTTTTTACGGCCTAACAGGGAGGTCCAAATGACTCAAGGTACGCAAGTAATAAAAGAAAATTTAATTAATAAATTTAAAAACTTAAGGATCACGTCGTGTTACGTTTTTGTAAACTGGATTTTTTTTATGATTAAAATATTAAAGATAAAGCCGTTTGCACTTTGTCTATCATACCGGTGAAATTGTTTACCTTTTTTTTTAATCATAAAACCAGTCGTAATTATAAGTTATAACACGTGTACTTTTACACCATTATACGAACACCATACTTTCAAATTATTGAGTGCGCCTGCTCACGCTTGAAAATATGTCGCCCTTTACACTTACATGCTAGATCGCGATTCTTTTTGTACTTATCGAAGCGTCGATAACGTGAGTGTAGACTCTGATCGTAGTCAGGATATATTTAGGGCACAAGCATTGTCGGACGTGTCTGACTATTCCTACGATACTTATAAAAAAATAAGACAATTAAAAATTAACATACGACCTTCAAAAATGGACGCACTTAACAAAATCGGGAATAAACTCCGTTCGCACGAAGACCTCACGGCCGAATCAGAAAAGGAGAAAAATCTGAAAATAAAGCTCGTAGCGCAACGCGAAATAATTGAACAACATCAACTACTGATTGACAATCTAACAGCGAAATTAAACCAGCTTATGAAAGAAGTGAGCGCAGACAAAATCGCAAATCAATCATCAGCACCTTCTATACCTTTAAGCGACTCCTTCGCACCGCGAGACACATCTGCCCGACTACAAGTATATACCGGAATGCTGACGCGAGAAGATCACCAATTTATTCGTGAACTCTTAACAGAGATACGGGAATATGACGGATCAACTGACCAAATCATAAGAACGAGCAGGCAGCTAAACACAGATCCAGCGATCGCCGCATTAATTAGAAAAGTGTGTGCGTCAAAATTGAAAGGAAGAGCGCAACAAGTAGTAGAACGACACCAAGTCAGCCTCAAAACATCACTTGATGGACGAAACTGATCATCGATGGATGAAAGACGACCCTCCTCAATGTTATTGGAACGACACAGGGATGCAATCTACCCTTCCAATGGAAAACACTGGCATCTATGGCTTCAACCAACAGGAACAAAGGGACGGACAATGTACGGACAATGCTGACTTAACACTTTTGGAAAAGATTTTATATATAATGTAGCCGCAGACTCATTTCCACTCTATGCTGACGGACTTTTGGGCAGAGATTGGTTTAAAAACTATCAAGCAGTAATAGATACTACAGAAGAGACAATAATTATTAGAGACGAACATAAGCATAATTTGAGATTTAAATTCAACGAAGAACTCACTCAACTGCCGCCTGCAATCAATATTCTAACGATAAAAATTAATAAACCGGATGGAGATTACATCATCACGGATGATAAAAATTTAATTACACCTGCAATCTATCATGTAAAAAATGGAAAAACAAAGATAAGCTGTAGCAACCATTCGGATAAACAAATAAATATATGCACCGATCTACAAATTGAAAAGTTCGAAGAAAACATTTCAATATTAAATAATAACATTCCAAATAAACAACGAAAATTACTTTTACAACAATTATACTCTCGACATAGTAATGTATATGCAACCCGAGAAAGAGACGAACTCACAGTTTAAAATACGCGACTCTCACATCTACCGCAAGATCAAGCCAATGCCATCTTATCACTTGTCAAAGCTTACTCGGACATATTTCAACTAGAAGGAGATCCTGCACCTTCGCTCGATGACGTATATCACCGTATAGATCTCACTACGTCGCAAGCGATCACTTCAAAACTGTATCGACACCCACTGTCATTGCACCGTGAGATCGATAAACAAATAGTAGATCTTGAAGAAAAAGGAGTAATAGTTAAATCCAACTCACCCTTTCTTTCGCCCGTATGGTGTGTACCAAAGAAGATGGACGCCTCAGGGATACAAAAGTACAGAGTAGTGATCGATTTTCGCAAACTAAACGAGTATACGCTTCAAGATAACTATCCGTTGCCCTCAATAGATGAAATTTTAGACCAATTAGGAGAAGCACGATATTTCAGCGCATTTGATCTTGCCAACGGATTTTATCAAGTACCGGTTTTACCTGCACATCGGGAACGAACAGCGTTTAGCACACATAAAGGCCATTGGGAATTTAGACAAATGCCAATGGGACTCAAGAATGCACCCGCGACTTTCCAACGAATAATGAATCTAAAATTACAAGGACTGATTGGGACAATATGCTTTGTATATCTTGATGATATAATAGTTTATTCGAAGACATTTGAAGAACATTTACAAAATCTACAGACGTTATTTCAACGACTTAGAGAAACAAAATTGAAGTTACAACCCGATAAGTGTGAATATGTAAAAGCAGTGTGACGTGTGTCACGGGGAGAGAGAAATGCGGGAGAAAGAAGTGCGACCTCCGTGCGCGCTTTCGAACGAGCAAGAATCGTCGGGGGGGGGGGGGGGAGAATCGGCCTGGGCACAGAAGTCAGGCCCGAGCACGTAGGCGAGCAGCGGGCGCAGCCAGCTGAGGCATAGGCCGCACAAGCCTGACCCGCGCAATACTGCAAGCCTGCAGCCGCGGCAACACCGCCTCGGGAGGGAAGGTGACGTAACCGGCGGGCCGTGGCATCGGCCATCTTGAGGAAAGCCGGCCGGCGCGATTGTCGCCGCTGCCGGGCGGCCGTCGGGAGGAGGAGGAGCGCGGGGGGGGGGGGGGGGGGCCAGCCTGCGGCCGCCTAGCCGCGCCGCCGCCGAAAATCGGAAAAAAGACAAAGGGCCCGCGCTGTGGTCAGCGCCCCGGCCCGAGAGAGCTAATTGAGACGTTGACGTGCGAAGACGTGCCAACGAAATGAGACGTGGACGCGCAGAGACGGCGATTGTAGTAGACGTGCGACGACGAAGATCGAATCGATGTGTTGTCGAGGGAAGACTGAGGAAATAGAGAGGACCGCAACTGGTGGGGGAAGCTCTACCTCGCCAAGCCACCGGCCGTCCACCCGTATTGCGACCAGAGGGGAGAGGCGCCTGCCCACAGGGAATCTAACGGCCCGGAGGACGACCTGCAGAAGCCGACGGTTCGGCTAACAGTCCCGAGAGAGGACTGCCCACCAGCCCTAACAAGCAGAGGCCACCGGCCCACCGGAGCCGACAGCGAGACCGGTGCCACCCGAGGAGGGGCGACCCGCGGCCTACTGCCGCCACACCGACCGGCGCCCGCCGCCGCCCTCCAGCCACCGCCACCCGCCAACCCGCCGGCTCCAGCCAGCCCATCGCCATCCACCCGCCGCCGCTGATCCACAGCCCGCCGAACAGGATCAAGACCGACGAGAACCGGGGTGAGTGAGCCATCGGCTCAGAGTGCAGGCGGAGTACTCGGGAGGGACGCGACGCGACGTGAAGCGACGAGAAGAGGAGAGACGCGACCGGTTAGAATCGCCGCGGGCGAACGCGGGCGGAGGTCGCACCGCGAGCGCGCAGCCGGTTACGAGCGAGAACGCGACCGGTGAAACAGCCGGGAGGCGGCCAGCGAGGCCGCCGCGTAACAGCGACGCGAGCGGAGGAGCCAGCGAGGTCCCCGCGTAACTTGTGACGCGGGTGGAGTGGCCTGCGAGGCCCGGGCGGGATTGTAACGCGAGAGAAGCAGCCTGCGAAGCCGCTGCACTACCCGTATACAAGAAGTGGCAGAGACGCCGCCGCAAATACGGGAGAGCCGGGCCGAATTTGTAGAAAAGGAAATAGAAATAATGCGTCGGAACGAAACAGCGTATACATATTCATTTTTGCAGTACCCGAAACCCCAGTCTCCCTTGTATTTTCCCCCCTTTCTTTTCAATAGCAGCCGGAGACCACCGTTTGTGCGGTGCCTTCCCGCCGAGGCCGGCGGAACCTCCTCTGAGGTAGAGTCCGCGCACGCTAGCCCTGGCAGCTCGCCTGGCGCCCGACTAAGTTATTAGAAATTATTGGCGAGCTACGCCATTGGGCCGTTTTCGGGGCCCTTTTCTAATTATTAGAAAAAGCGACGTGTCACAAGGGTGAGAGCCCGAGTTTGCCGCCCAATTCAGCTGAGACAGAGAAGCCTCCTGCAGAGGCCTCTACGCCGAATAAAAGGAAGGTTTCTTCAAAGAAAGCGAATAAGAAGGTGTTTGTGAGTTCGGATGCGGATGACTCTTCGCTGTCCGATATTACCCGCAGCATCTGAAGTTCAAAATCTCGATTCCTCCATTGGATCAAACACAACCACCGAACAGCCCGAAATTTACAATGAGCCCCCGTCACCAGCAAACAGCGTCAAAGACTCGGATTTACCTCTAGCACAACGACAACCTCGGGCACGTGGTAGACCGAAAATAAAATCACAGATTATAATTAATCATAAATGCAAAGGTGATATTGTTCTAGAGCCCTCTGTGGAGCTCATAACTAACCCAATGCCTGTAATAATAGACATACTCAATAAGCTAAAATTTGACGAGACACTAGAGTTGAGAAAAATTGATCAAAAAACCTCTCAAAAGTTGATACAAAAATTCTCGGAAATAGCTAGGAAGATGAGGCGGCCAACTCTTTATATCAAAAGCACTGAGCGACAACACGTAAGCAATGAGGCCACCCAAAAAATATTATTGGGTAGAGCGCATGGCGAAACACATTGGAAACAAGATAAAATGACTATCGAACTTCGAAAATACTGCTGGGAAACGAAGACTCAAGATATTAAGAATTGGATTGATTCGTGCGAAAATTGTCGTAACGAAGAAACAAAAAAACGATTCAGAGTCCCAGGCACACTTTTCGATGCACCTTCAGATGTAAATGAAATTTGGTATATCGATCACGCGCAACCACGCAACTATTTGTATTTATTCATAATTGAAGCTTTATCAAGATACGGAAAGGTGATTATTTTGAATAGTTTCGATGAAAGCACGAATGCCCCTAGAAATTTGTTTTGTGAATGGGGAACACCCAAGAAAATAATTTCAGATAACGGTCAAACATTTCACTCAAAGTCATTCCAAAAATTATTAGAGCAATACGGAGTATGTCATTATCCCGTCACGCCTTTACACCCTCAATCAAATGGAATTTGCGAAAGGGTCATCGGTACACTCAAAGACAAAGTCACTCGAGCATTAGAAAATAATCGATCGCACATACCTGTAGTCATGAGCTACAATAATACAATACATCCAAGCACAGGATTCTCACCATACGAACTCTTCTATGCGCGCACACCACAAGAAATCACGACTGGACCTTTCTTAAGAGATATTATCGAAGGAAGATTTAATAAAGTTGCTCGAGATAAGCTTACAGCAAAAGCAAAGATCAACGAAAACAAAGAGAAAAACAAAAAGTTAGTAGACTCACGACAATCGTTAAAATTTAGACCAGAGCTACAGCAACAGGTAATGTTCAAGCTAGGAAATGAATATCAAGGACCGGCAACTATACTCACAATCAATCGTAATGCTAATACTGCACAAATATTGTATAATAACGCTATATTCAGACGACACTTCAATCAATTAAAACCACTGCCTGATGTATTCATTACAGATAAAGGAACTCTTCATGTTACTCGCCATAATTGTTAGTGCCCAAGGGAAGATTAACATCGTCAATCAGTCTATACCATTGTTGAGACAAAGCTTCGATACCGCCTATCTGTACGAAGATACTTGGACTATAGTCAACCATATAAACCTATCTGTACTTTTAGAAAACGGAAAAGAAATCGATCAGCGCTTAAACCGCATAGTCGACACCTGTACACACGCCTTATGTCAAGCGAAGGGTTTCATCACACATGAGAAACGCAGAATAAATAATCTCATGCAGAGAACGATGCTCTTTCAACCACATAGCACAGAATCCGACAACAGACAGAAGAGAGGCTTATTTAATTTTATTGGATCAGCTAGTAAATTCCTTTTCGGGACGATGGACGTAAATGACGCAGATTACTATAACCAGGAAATAGATAAACTATACAAGCACACAGGCAAAGCTTTAGTGACAGTCAAAAATCAGACTATATTTATGCAAGAAACTCGATCATTTCTCGAAAGAATTCCAGGCGTTTAAAAAGAATGAAGATGAATTGATGAATTGGAATTTGCACGCTAGATCCGCATTGAAGGATTATCAGGCAAACGTAATTATACATATGTCACTTGAAGAAATCGATGTCTCAATAGAAGAATATGAAAACTATATGACAGAATTATTCACAGCTATACATATATAGCCAGGAACGGTATATTATCGCCAGTACTTATGAAGCCAGAAACACTTATGCAGGGTTTACAAGAAGCATATCAACAAAATTTATATATTGATATACTTTTACCACCTCATATAAATAGCTATTTTTCCATCATACAGTCCATGACCTCGTCATACATATCCAAATCAGGACTTACTATAGTCACGAGATATCCAATTGCGCACGCAGAGTCATACGAAATAATAAAACTACAAGCTTTACCCTTTGAAAGTCGCGTAAATGTGCTTGGATTTCTCGAAATCACACAGCAATATATACTCATATCCAAAGACAATACTAAATATACAACTATCGACAGCATAAACACCTGCTCACACAACGATCAAGGAAGACTTTGCAAGATTCAATTATTTCCAAAACGCCTAGGATCATTGGATAACTGCGAAAGACTGCTTCTAAATGACGCAACAAAATGCCCACCAAAATATTTCGCATTATCACAACACTTTATACAAAGGTTAAATAATACAAGCTCTTACATATTGCCTACCAGTGAATTGCAACTCAGCCTTTTCTGTCACTCCTACGTGAGGGACTTGCGAATAGAGCAACCAACAATTATACAATTGTCTGATGGATGTTTTCTTACTAACGTTGACTACAGACTAGAAATAACTCATGACGTATGTATCTTTACAGAAATATACCCAAAAATAGACATTCCATCGCCCCCTAAGAATACCTCATTTGTGATCCCTACATTAACCCTACAGACACACCATTTAGAAAATCTACACACAAAAGCAGCAAACTTGAAACAAATAGAATACGAGCTTGAAATATTGTCTAACCATCAACGAAATCACTCTTATATCATTACTGCTATAGACTACTTACATTACGCCGGATATATAGCACTTGCATTGATAGCAACTGTTATTGGCTATAAAATATAATTATTTAGCACCATAGCTACGCTTATAGAATACATTTTTATAAGATCAACGAGATATTGTTGTTGTCATAATCGCGCAACTACTTCAAACCTAGTTACGTATACCCACTGTGCCAATGCTAATACCGCCGGTACTTCAATTGATACAGACACTACTCACGTGCCTTCAGCACCATTACAGAAACCAGTCCTATCACAGTGCACTAGTATAATTCCGCCACAATACTCAAACATACCTCCACCGCAATACGAAAATATGTTGTAAAATTCTCGAGGACGAGAATTATCCGAAGGAAGGGATTGTCACGTAGGTATGTAAGTCATCTCCCAAGATAGTGTCAAGTAAAATATTCTCATTAGGAGCTGTTTCTCACGCCGATATGTGAGTTATCTCCCAGGATAGGTCATGCGAGCGACTCTTATACACATACATAACGCATAGAATTTCGGTCTGTCACACAGATATCTAAGTTACTTCTTGCAAACTGATCTTATATAGAAAGATAAAACAGCATACAGATAGCACTATATAATAAGAGCTGCGATGCCTATAAATATGTGAGCCTATAAGGGACCAGCGGTTCAGTAATATAGTTAACTTCATCGTGTAAGCACATCTCTCAGGAGCTTTGTCACTATATTGCAATAAAGATCAGACGAATATATCTTTGTCCAATATTCATTTTCTGCCTTCCTTGACGCCAAGATTCCTGCAAGTACTCACACGCGCCTTCAACTCGACCATTTGCTACCATCGCGTGAAATACTCATCTCGAATAGATGACAATGGCTCCAACCACCCTCAAAATGTGGTCGCGTCAACACTCCGGGCGGGTACAAAAAGGCACCACCGATTGGCAATACCCTCCCCACCCCCCCACTTACTAGGTGCTGGACCGCACCTCTGCGCGCTCTGGTATCTATAAAAATTTAAAATACTGCAAAAAAAAAATCTAAAAGTCGATAACCCCCCCCCTCTAAAACTGAAAATAAAAATACTACAATCCCCAAAATGCTAAAACAAAAAGAAATTACAAAATACAATACAAATATTATTTATTAGAAATAAATTACTATACTATAAAATATTCAAAATTACTAAAATATTAAAAATAGAAAAGCACGCTCGCTACGGTCGCCGCGACACACACTAACGCAAACACAACCTTACTTAATTAAATCTATTGCACAATTGTGCACTCCTTCTGCACTTCCTCTGTGCCCCTGTGCACAAAGAAATGCAACCCCCCCTTTGCACGCTGGAGCCTAGACGCGAGGGGTCAGTGCAAACCACCGACGCGGCTACCCTCTGCTATCGGCTCTAAATCAACAGCTGACGGCCTCTGAGGAGCTCGCTCGAACAGCAAGCTCCTGCCTCCCCGCGCTGCGCGCGGCGCCAAGCAGTTGGCGCGTGTTCTTCACAGGACCTCCGACAGCCAGGCACAAAAAAGGAGGGCGGCTGCGGCTGCGGCTGGAAAAATTTTTTTTTTTTTTTTAGTCAGTGCCAAATCGGGGCAAAAATCGCGAAATTAATTCGCTATTCCCGCTCCCCGATTGCTCAAAGAGAACAAAATAAAATAAAAATATTCTCGCTCAGCGCTTTATTACAGCGCGGAGCCACGAGCTACTACCCCCCTCCTACACTCACACACACTCTCTACACACTATCGCTAGCACTATTCGCGCGCAAATTTCGCGCCCGCTCCCTCACGAAAAAAAGAAAATTTTTTTTTTAGTTCGCGACCCCTACCGCCGGCGTCCTGTCACGGTCGTCAATTTGTCCCGTGGCGGTTACCGGGTGACTAATCTCGCCCCGGCTCCCAGCCACCACGCGACTTAAGGACTTTCCGTCCTCTCCTCGTACGATGTCGCCGCACGGAAAATCGACGGACCCGGTGGGGCGAGCCTGGGTGCTCGCCGCTATAAGGAACGCGAAATGGGAAAAAGGGCGCACGAAAAAACTACGCGGATATTTCACTATTAAGTTAAATAAATATTTATTATGATATTTTACAAATTAAAACCCGACAATGGCGCGACGCTATCTACTAACTCTCTCTCTCTCGCTCTCCCGACGCGGATGATGGCGCGCGCACTAGACGAAATATATATATATATATATATTATAACGAGTAGACATGCGTTGCAGAACGCATGTGTACTCGTTGATTACTCGGGGGCACGCGCAGAGGGCAAAGGTAGCCGCGAAAGAGAGGAAAACCGCGCGTAGGAAGAGAATAGGACGCGTTTGGGGGCCAGCGCGCGCGGAAAAGGGCAGTAACGGCGTGGAAGAAAGGGGAGCCACGCGGAGAGAGAGAGAGAGTAGAGCCGGGTAGAGTGAGAGCGCGGATGGGGGGGGTTGCGCGCGAAGAGAGAGAGGCCGCGGGGAAAAGGAGAGAGAGGCGCTTGGTGGCGCGAACGCGGGGAAGGCGGAAGGAGGGACCGAAGAGAGAGGGATACGAATTACGCGAGATAGAGAGAGAAAGAAGACCGCGTTTCCCGAAAGTTCGATAGCTAACTAGGCGCGAAAAGGGGAATTTTGGGAAAATTCCGCGAGTTGGGAAGGATTAGGAAAGTGGAAGATTTTCGGCAGTTCGTCCCGAGCCTTAGTCAAGGAAAGAAGTAGGAAATTTAGAAGAAGTTAGTACAGATAATAGATAGCATATATAAGAAATAGGAAAGGCGGTACAAATTGATAGTAAGGATTTTGAAGGCAAGAGAGAGAAAGAAAGAAAGAGGAGGGAATTAAGGATTAAATAATACTAAAGAATTCGAAAAATTAAGGTAAGAATTTCACATATTATCGGGTGTAGGTTGATGTATGTGTGGGAGTGGAAGGGAAATGCGAGCAGGTAGAAACCGATTTTAAAAATTTGTTGCCAAGGGAGGTTTTCCCCAAAATTTTGTTGCCGTGGAAAAAAAAAGGGAGAATAGGAATAACTTTCCTTCCCGCCCAAAATAACCTGGTATCAAAAGAACACCTTGATGATGCCTAAAATTTATGTTGTCCAACAAAAAGAAGGATTGATGCCAAGGATATTTGGTGTCGAAGAATTTAGACAGCCAATGAAGTAATTTTGTTCTTTTCTTTTGTTTTCGTTTTGTTGCGGTAACGCTCTTGTTGCCGGTAGGAGCGGAAGGAGCGCGGGACCGGGAGGAGCGGTGGTCGACGACGCCATTTTCTTCCCTCGGGAAATTTAATAAAATAAAAGGAAACGTGTAAAAATAATTATTGAAATAAAATCCCACTAAAATCAAGTACATTGAGTCAAATGACATTTATTGATTCCCTGCGTTCTTTGAATTTAAAATTTTAGGAGGCTCGCCATCACTAAATTAACAGAACATTAAAGCAAGAAAATAAACGTTTTACAGTGTGTCGATGTGTCTGTTAAAGTAAAGCCATTGTATTATTTTTTTTTGTTAATTGTTTAACGCGCCGTCATGAATAAACGCGTTAGAATTATTTTATCCGTCGCGGAGAAATCCCAGAGAACAAATTGAAGAGCCCAACGATTCCCGCCATTTTGTCGCCAAGAGGAGGTACAGGCTGTGCGGAGTATCGCCGAGGGATTTTCCAAACTTTGTCGTATTCCCCGAAGTAAATTCGATTTTTGGACCGTCGAAAAATTGTAGTAGATAGTGAAGTAAGAGAATATTTTGTGCGTAGCTAGGGAATAAACCTATAGGGTGCTACGTCACAATATATATATATATATATATATATATTAATATCACTTACTTCAGCGGCGGCGGCGATCTTTAACTGGGCGGGAAAACGCCCTCCGCTTTGTTGTTGGCGCTACCTCCTTGTTTCGCCAGTCGTCAGCCACTAGGGCGAGATCGAAGCGTCCCGAAGGGGAGTGCACTTGCACTTCGGTGCACCGCTCTCACCCTCTATCTCTCTCTCTCTCTCTCTCTATTCCCGACTTAATAAGCGCGTCGTGCGAAAAAAGTGGCGCTTCGCCGCTAATAGTCTCGGGAGGAACCGTGTCCCGAGACACACTAACTCAATCGTGCGATCGAGCAAGGATCGACGGCCGGCCGCGCGCCTAATTGCCCTCTCCTTAATTAGCCGCCGCACTCCCGCGCAACAATTACCGCGGTGCGTCGAATTTCGCGCAGCCCAGTGCCTCCCACTCGGCGCATGGTCAAGGCTGCGAGCACGAGCTCAGTACAGCGGTGACCATGGCAAGATACTCGTCGCAATCTCCTCTTTCTTGCATAATAGCTTTTTCACATTTTTTAGCTTTAATAGCGTTAATAATCTTTTTTTCCAAGTACTGTAATCGCTACGATCAAATACTGGTAATATCATTTGGAATTCATCCATCATATTTGCTTCTCGATTCTCATAACCGTCGCTTCCAAATATAAGACGTTTCAGTAGTATGACTGCTTGTATTCTTTGTATAAATGTTTTCCTTTGTATAAATGTTTCAATATCTATTTTCTTGTCAAATTTTTTATCCAAATTAAGAGATTCCGAGATTTTTTCCGGAAAAATCCTTGGCAATGATTCTTGCGGCGAATTAGCCCTTAAAAACCGTTACGCAACCTACTCGTGGTACAGAGACTGTGAGCCCACAAAGTGACCAGTCGCCTGTCTGTCTTCTAAGTTCACCGAGCATAGCTGAACTTCAGTCTCTTTCAAAATAAAAAGTTTCTTTTCATATTTTCGGGGTCCGTCCCCAATTATACACTTCTCTTCAGAAGAGAGAAGTGTTTTTTCTCATCCATCAATCTCTCCTTAGTAAGGACGTAGATATTCGCTTCTCTTCAGAAGAGAAGCATCGAAATACTTCCCCAATCCGTCCTTTAGTAAGGACGTTGATTTACGTCACTGCTCCTCACTTCAAGATCGTGAAATAATTCCGCCTTCGCATTAGGCGTTGACTCCGTTTTTGTCCTGAAGAGCCTCGAAACTGATTCTCCATTTTATCTGGCGTTGACTCCCTTCCTCTTCTGAGGAGCGTCGAAATAATTCGCGTTTTGTATTAAGGCGCCGGTTTTGTTCTACTTCTGAGGGACGTGAAAATATCTGCCTTTTACATTGGGCGTTGATCCTAATGTTCTTCGCAGCACGAGCGTCGATGCCCTAGTAGCCCAGATATTTGCTCCCTTCTACCTAAAAAAATTTTACGTCCCAGTCAAAATTTTCGGACCCACAATAAATCACCCCAAAATACCCTTAAAGAAAAAAAAGCCACGCTCGTCCCGAGCTATTCAGCGGAAGCCGAAGCTTTGAAAGTGCCGTGCCGTCTGAAGGACTCAGTTTCCTTCAAGCAGCACATACATCCCTCATTCTTAACTCTATGGTTACACGTTATTAAATTAAATATTTTAATTTATATTTTATTTATATGTTAATATATGTTACATTATATTAATATATTTTATTGTATATCTTAATATATTTATCTTATATTTTATTTTATATATATTATTCGTATGTTTTAATGTATATTTTTTTGTAATTTTTCTGTTGCGTAGCTTTTATTGTGTGACCAAAAAGAGGAGTAAAGGAGTCAGACAGCCCTCCTGCGACTCTGCAAAAATGTTTTTGTGGTTTTCTTTTGAGTGAGGATGAGGGCTCGTGTTGGTGGGTTGTTTCTACACAACAGCCCTTTTTGTTTGTGTAATGGCAAGTCGAATTGAATGGACTGTGAGTTGCAATGAATAGAGTGTATGAGTACTATCTTGAGAGTGTGAAAAGTATTATACGAGATTCGAGATAATCTCGAGCTATCCGCAGGTCTATCCGATGGATGACCATTTCAGAAGTCGGGGACCAGTTGTGTCGCACAAAATTAAATTTTTGTAGGGCTAATCACGAGTTGAGGGAGTTCCTTTGGCGCTTTATCCTCATGACGGAGTGGCCGAACTTTGATATGCCGTGGGTGAAAGGATACGACGACTACCTGAAAGCCGAGCCTTTGGATGTACTATTGGCTTGTATCGATCTATGATCAATAGATGTACCCATAGCAATATTGAGAGTGCAGAAGGACGGGAATCCTGCCGCTGAAAGAGAGACGAGAGGTACCGCCACTTCGAGCATAGAGAAAAGAAAGTGCGGAAGAGTAGAAGTGGGTTGGTAGAAGTTTAAGTGGGATCCGAGTCTATGAATTACAAGCAGACCACACCAAAAGTCTGCTATTATAGCGAAATAGGGAGCGGGGCTCAGCATGGAGACACAGAAGCAAATTCGGTAGCTCGTCACTTCAGTTATGGTGCAAATGATGGCCGGAACTTTTGGAACGGTGGGATTAGTTGCGTCCATGAAGAATATCATCGGGATGTTCAGCCTAGCACTGACCGACGGACAGCGAGAGCTGCAAATGTTACGCAGCTGCACTCCCTCATATTAGTGGTGTGCGAGAAAACTCTGCATCAAGTTCGACTCCTAACCGTGGTAGTGGAATTGTATTGGGTTTGAGATCGCAAATTATCTAGAACGAGCCGGAGGAAAGGTCTTGTGAGGCATTACACTTTGTAAACACTGTTGTGGTTGTTATAGCGAACGATTATTTTTGTACAGCACTAAGATTGTTTAATTAAATTGTTGTAAGCGATACTAGAATTATTAGTTGTCGTATGAATGACTATTTATTTTATGCGAACATATAGATATGCGCTGATCATCATCCACGACCCTCGAGGGGCCGGAGTGGCTTATGCGAAAGGAAAAATGCGTATTTTGAAGCGGTGATTACCCGCGCGCCAATCCGCAGGGGATTCGTGGCGTCATCCGCTCAGGTAGGCACATGGGCCTGCCTGAGGCGTCATAGGCCTCGCGGAGCTCAGCTCCTGGTAGATGAAGGTCACCCAGCGTGCACGGGGAGCTTACTCTCCGTGGCCGTCAAGCACTCGGTAATCCCGCGACACTCGCAGCATTCTCGGGAAGCCTCGGAAAACTCCGGAGCGCCGGCCCTTTGTTCGGCGCCGCGACTCGCGCGGCCGCGGTGACTCGAGGAGTGGGGATGATGATAAGCGGCGATTGAACTCGCCGCGGGCTGCGGGCCCATCACTATTGTTTTGAGATTGAGCCAAATAGGGAAGAGCTGCGGCACACCCGCCTTTTTATTTTGTAATCTAATCTCACCGTCGCGAATAAATTCAATTGTTTATTCTTAAATTAAATATCGTTTTTTGCAATATTCTACTTCTTCGCGCAAACAAATTGACATTTTCAAACAGATTAGACCGGCTTATCGTAGATGTTCCTGACATTGAGACTATGATTGAGCTTGAAAAGCGAGGATTTCAATCTCAAGGAAGTTTCGAAATCTGCTGACGTTAGTGTGAATAAGTGGGAAAATAAAGTTGATGATATTAACGTGTTCGGTATCCATTGAATTCACCGTAGTGTCTATCGAGGCAGCCAAAAAGGAGATCTACAGGGAGCTCGGCTAGTGAGACACGTACCTCGACGAATGTTTGTGACGTGATCCTGGATGTTCTCAGTTTTCGTCAGGTTACAGCTCGAAAACCACGTAGAGTTTCCGGTGAGGAGGACTGTTCCAAAATGTTAAGAACATTCCTACAGACCGGACACTCGATCCACTAGTCTTCATGTGCTATTACTGTTAAGGACAGGGGCACAATTACTATAATTATTGCTTTCCCCGTTTCAGTCTGTTCTGCTACAATTATGGGCGGTAATACTTTTCGAGGTGTAATACTTTCCAATTGCCCACCTCATGGTGAAGAATAAGTCACGTGATTGGTGGGTCGACATCATCGTCGGGTTAGCGGAGCTCTTAATTGAGGAGCAGTGTTGGAGCGAGTGGCGGCGAGGTTCAAGCGGCTGGCGCGAGGGGCTTCATGACCCGTATCATAAAGGAGTTGAAGCCTTCCGGAAATGACACAATGATAATACCTTCAGCTAATAAGATGCGGAAAAAAAATCGCTGATCGAATTTGAGAATATGAAGTCAGCCAACTTACCTCTTAGCGCTTCCAACAAGCAGGTTCAAGCGGTTATTCGTAGCTTCGTATCTTCTAGCGTAAAATGGCATATATTTGCTTACATATATAAATTACTCACTGGAAACGAAAGATCAATGTAGCACCTTCCACTTTTTACTGTCACGTCAAGGTAAAGCGCACTTATTTGTCTTTGACATTTTACAAATCACAATATTATGAATAAAAAATCTACAGAACCATTGATAAACCTAATTAGTAAGGGTTAATAAGTAATTTGTAACAAATCAACGTTTATACTGTCTATTATTTGCTTGGAGGCAAAAAAATTTGGCTGACTGTTGAAACAAAAGATAACCATCGTATTAAATGTACTATAAATATAAAGAAATTGAAACTATTATCCCAATATTTAAATTTTGCATACATAAGGATAAATAAATACATAATGTTATTAATATTATTATTCACATTTATCATTCACGCATAATACATTATAGAATATGCATAAATGTTTGTTTTATAGTTATATAATACATTATGTTAGAAATAATATTTAATATTTGTGAATCTAATAAATACTTGTTTGTTAGGTTTCTGAAAATGATCGAAGAAATTATAAACTCTACCTCTTTTGAAAAAATTCATATTTCAGTTCATTTATATATTTTGACATGCATTTAACATAGTAGCTTTTATTAATTTGAATTTAACAATCGCCATTTGAATATAAATATCTTAGTTGTACGAATTATTTATTATTAGCAAAATTTGTATATGAAAAAAAAAATAAAGGGAGTACAACAATGCATGCAAGATAATTTCCGTTTTAATATTTATTTCGGTATTATCATTCTAACAGATATAGTTCGAACATTTTCCAGATCGTTAAGATATACCGACGGGATAAGCAAACATGAGAAATACGATGGGTGCGCTGCTCAAATCGAGGTGCATAGATTTCAGGATTGAAAACTGTGCTTATACTAAGGTCGATCTTCATTTCTAATACCTCGGCTAGAATTTCAAGCTTAGAGTAAGATTAACAAAATAACGTTAACACTAGCAAAAGATTTTAAAGAGTAATCCTTGATATTTTAACTGACTTTTTTCTTTGAGCCACTACGAGCCACTACGATATACATAGAACTTGTATATAGCTTCAGTACGGTCTTTACAATTATGGCCCTTCGTCGATTTATCACGCTTAGAAGTACTTCCTGTATGTATATTCAGATAACGAGATATGTTTTAGAGTAAAGAGTTGCGTGAAGTTTTTAAACGGATTAATCTCAGCAAAAAATTTCATACTATAAAATAACATTGTCTGAAATTCGATCATCTATGGCTCCCCATATGGGGGAAAAAAGGACAAGCGGAAGATTAAAAGATGAACTCTTATCCTCTTACTCATGTGTCAGTAGGTTATTGGGGCAAAGAGACTTTGACTCTTGATCATTTTTGTTAGGGACGATGTTAGTTCAAACTAGAATAAGTGGATGTGACATACAAACAATATGGACACGAAGTCAATAAAAACTAGTGCAACGTATTATGGAAATGTTCTGGTAAAGATGGATATGTCAGTATTGCCAACACTGCTTCCTAGAAAAAAGTGGTATAAAACTGAGGCACCTACGAGAAAACGGGATGAAATAGTGATTTTAAAAAGTACGTAGATAATTGGATTGGTGTACCACTGGCGAAAAGAAGTTATTATAAAATATTTCTTGGGGTCGATGAGCAAGTTCAGGTTGTCGAGATTAAAAGCGCTATTTAACCTTCTCATGCAAAAGGAAATACTATGTTTCAGACTGCGTGGATGAGTTTTATATGTAGATTGAGTATATCAGTATGAAGGAAAGGCCGAGAAAAGACATATTTTATAATTTGTTTAGTAAAATCAAAAAAATGAGGCTTATGGCAGGGATATTAATATTGCGACGAAGAGCTGATCGACATCCGCTATTTATGACGCGGATCCTCTTTTCCGCAACCGGCATGTCTCGGAGGGCCTCATTCAAGGTGATAACAAAACACATAGTTTGAAGCTTGTGTACAATCTGACAGATAAGCTTTTAGGGAAGGTCATCAAGCTGCAGGGTCGGCAAGCTGCTTCACAACTATAGTCGAAGAACACAGATAAGGCGTCGTGAACTATATTCCGAGTGGCACCTCCTAGTCGAGTAATTATCCTGACGCAAAACTCGAAGATTCTCTGAGAATCAACTACATAGCGAAGACTCCGCAAAGGTATCAGACAGAACGTATACAATAAATACGAACGTTTCCGGCCAAATTACACAGCAACTAGCGCAGCTAAGCTTTTCAATTCAGAATTACTCAGTAAGGATGATCGTTGAAATAAAATTGAAATCACATTAATAATTTTATAAACTCACCTTGAGGAAGCTGTGTTCCTAATGGTGACGAAATTGTAATAAAATTATATTCTTTAGATCCATAATGTACGGGCATCTGTCTGCCTTTATTTTGATCCTTATCATTTCCATAGCACTGATTAATAAAATTTGAAAATGAAAAACCTCTCCAAAGTAGAATACCTGAAAAATATAATTTGTTAATCAATATAGGATAAAATACTTTTCATCAACTTTATTAAAGCTAGAGTTTTCTTTACTTATGTCAAGGTTGTGACGTGGTGCTTCCGTCGGGAAGCAGCAGGCTTCCCGCGGACCCGGAGCACCGCGCCATTATCCCCGGTCGCGCCGTCCTGCCTACATGCAGGCTCTCGCGGTCGCCCCGGAGGGGACCCGGCCGGGCCAGCCCGGGCGGCTCGCCGACGATGGTCGCGGCGGTCTGTAATCGGGGGAGGGAGGGGGCATGGCGGGTGAAATAAAAGTAGAGAGGCCGCACTTCTCTTTTCTCTCATGTCTTTATTCGCGGTCGGGGAGGACGACACCTCCCCGCCGCACGCCTCCTTCACAAAACAACATCTTCCCCGATACATACATCGGGCGCCGCGGGGTCACGCGCGCTCGCCGAGGACGTCCGCCCGGGCTCTCTCAGAGCCCTCCACGGACGCCTACAGCCGGATCGCCGCCGCTGGAACCCCGGGCGCATCGCACCCCGGCGGCGGGCTCCAAAGAGCCCCTACACCTGGGGCGGGCGCCCACAGTCCCGCCTACTCCGCGCCGTGCCCGCGCCCGTCGCGTCCGCGCCGCTCTCTCTCTCTCTCGCTTCCGCGCGCCTTATTACATTGGCCTACCTTGGCTGGCACGGAGAAGGTCCTCCCGGCCACAGACCGGCCGGGAATGCTGTCCCCGGCGCCTCCCCGATGTCCTGGGGGTCGCGGCGCTCGCTCTGCTCGCTCTCTCTCTCTCTCTCTCTTCCTCGTCTCTCGCTCTTTCCCTCGTTCGCACTTTTCGGGGCGCGGGTCGCGGGGAAAGGGGCCCAAACCGTGTCAGTAGGCCACGGTCGTGGCCCGCGCGAAACTCCCCGCGCATCGATCCGCGCCTGTCGATCGCGCCGCGGGCCGATAGCTCCGCCCTTTTTCGGCGCTATGGGCCCGCGCGCATCGATTGCTCGGCCGCGGCCGCGGCGTCTCGCGAGATCGGCTCCGCGCGCGCGCCGATGTCATTTGCCCCGTCACAAGGTCTATTGGCTATCTCATGCATATAAATAAACACAATAAACGCTTCTATGGTTAGCAAGAATGAAAATAGAAACTACTTTGATATTTTGTTGAAGAACTGAAAAACAATATTAAAAAATAGTTTAACTTTTTATCATGGGTCGGTTATTCGAGGAGAGGAACGATACGAACGAGTGGAACGATACCACAAATAAAAGAGAAGGATACAATTTTAAATACAAATATTTAATTTGTCGCGTAGGTTACAGGTAGTTAGTTTCGAATATACAGTAAACATCCCGTTGATTCTTGTTTTAGAATCAAGAATACAGGCAGACTGTTCCGCATATGAGCAGTAACGGAAAAAAGCCTAGCTTTTCAACGCGACGTCAAATACTTCATAAACTGGTCATAAACATAAATACGAATTCATCTATTGACGTCATTAAATTGTTCTTGAGAAAATCTTCCGCCAGTACCGGCCCCTAATCATAGCCCGCCAACAACTATACAAGCCCATCACTCTCGATGCTTTTATAATCTCTATATCTGAAAAAGCGACAATTAGATTTAGGGGCAGGTACTTCTATTGTAATATTCATTATATTGTGCTTACTATAAAAAGGAGCAAATATATTGATAGCGGAGAGTACCGTATCATTGTCCTCTACAAAAATGACATCAATCCAGGTGCGGAATGTGGGTGCTACATGTGTAGATCCGTGTTGGACAATCTGCAAAGACAGCTCAGTCGCGATTCTGTGTACAAATACGCATAGAAGAGATCAGCATTCAGATCACCGATGATGACTGTGTGAATGTAATTCGAAGTTAGTTATCGCAATTCATCCAAAAACTTAGAGTTCCTCATAAATGAAACATGAGGGGCCTATACTGGACACAAACTAATGTAGGCTCAGAGGCATGATTCTGCACAGAGTAGATCAAATACTCCAGCACACCTGGCCTTCCAGGCCCCTCAGTGTTTGAGGCAGAGAGTACACTTACTCGGAATTGCTTGTCGATATAAAGCGCGACTCCCACCATTAACAATGCGATCTTGCCGAACTACAGAAAATCCATCAATCCCAATAACTTCATCGATAATGTTACAACCCAACCAGGTTTCTGTTACACCCAACAGAGAATAAGGAGGATGATCTTGTAAATGAAGACTGAGTCGCTCAAGGTGAGCTCCCCAAGTGCCTCTAAGAGAGTTCACATTTGTGAAGCCCGCCTTGAGGAATCTACCACCTCTACTGCATCCCGCAACCTTAACATTATTATTCCACCTCCCACTCCCGGCGACTAGCGACGGAACATTTGTCCGATCTAGTCAAATATGTTATCCCACAACTAGAACGTCCATCCTCACAACCTTGAGTCGACACAGACGAAACGAGAGGGCTACGGCTTGAAGAAACATTGTCCACGGAACCGCCACGTGCAGCTCCCGATGAGTACATGCTCATGAATAAATTAATAATCTCTTTGTCAGAGGCTCTAGAATGAGCTCTACTACCTTCTCTCCATCTAATAAAGAATTTACCGCGTCGATGCTAAACGTACGTAAAGCCGAGCTCGTGCGCAGTATCTTTGCACTTCTTGAACGCATCATGTTGATTTCGGTTTAACCTCATATTTATAAAAATAGTACATTGTCTGTCATCAGACGTCGCCGCACGTGAGCGGGAAAACAAAACATCATGATTTGAGAAGGCAGTAAAGGACTGCTTTTCCTCTAAGACTAGATTAGCAGCTTCAACTGCTCTAAACAAAACCTAATTGATGGGATTGATGGTTGGAGTTTTTCACCAACCCCTCCATGTGAACTCACCGTTCGCGCCCCGAGCTGCACCGCGGAGACCAGATCGTCAGGTACGAAGGAGGGGAGCACAGAAGTGATGACGTCAAGCGCGACATCGAGGGCGAGACTCCCATGTTAGCATAGCCGACCACCCCCGTGATGACGAGCTCAACCCCATCACCCAATGCCGGGACGTCCCTCACATCATCCTGATCATTGCTCGAGATATGTCTAGGTACCTCGAGAACCGTGTCCGTAAAGTAAGGTAATTACAGTTATTGTTTGTACGGGTATTGGTTATGGTGTTACAATTTTGAATTAAACTATTATTAATGCCATCAGCTTCCGCGCTCACGGTGGTAGTTTGCAGTCCCGACGATACATCCTCCTCTAAATTTAACGCTCGCAATAACTTATTTTTATCTATTTGGATAAAGTATAAACTATTTATATTTACACTTCTATTTACATTGTTATTATTTAATTTTAATAAGTTGCCGAATATTTCGGTGGCCAGTTCATTAACCTTCTCCTTAATTATTTCCCCCATTTCAAATTTTTTAATTCTTTGATCTTATTGATGACCAGTGAGCGATCCTCACGCAGGGCTTCCAGTTTAGGTGACTCCGCTTGGTCCACACACTCAAGCTCAGAGACCCGACTCATAAGAGCCACCATCGTTTTTTCCGCTGCTGGTGCGGATCGATTCAAATCAGGATGGCCTGAGCCGAGACTCCTCAGAAGAACAGAATTGAAATCGGCCATCACTCGATCAAAGGGATTAAATCGGTTTCAAAACAAGTCGATTGTGGAGACCGAGAAGTCCGATCTCGACTGTAAAGCTTCAGGTCAAACTCGGTTGTTTGATTATAAGAGATGATGGGTTCATAGACGGCAGAGGGCTTGCTGAACTTAGTCCCGTGGTGCGGGGTGCAGGCTGTTTCGCCCCACTCGGATGGCTGGCGGAGCGAGAGAGTAGCACTTTCTCTCTCTCACTCCACTCGCGTTGTATCTCTCTCTCTCTCTCTCTCTCTCTCTCTCTCGATCCACTCGAATTGTCTCTCTCTCTCTCTCTCTCTCTCTCTCTCTCTCTCGATCCACTCGAATTGTCTCTCTCTCTCTCTCTCTCTCTCTCTCTCTCTCTCTCTCTCTCTCTCTCTCTCTCTCTCTCTATTAATCTCAGATAAGAATGAGATACTTGGCGATGCGCGCTTCGGTAGCACACAGGCGTGACACGTGTATACTGCGAGAGATTACGCGCCATGCGTTCCCACCAATGAGGCACATATGAGCACTGCACTTCCACTTACCTGTGTGTGCGCTGCTCACCCAAGCCGTCTTCCAGGCACGAAAAGAAATAATTTGCAAATGGAACTCTTTGGCTCCTTGTAAAAGCCACGCAGTTAATGCTCCGGTTGCATGGACCCTGTAGGAGTCCTCGTGTACTGCAAAATATGTAGACTTCTCATTAAATAATAATATTGCTAAATTCAATTAAGGTAGGGAGCTGAACAGTAAACGTCTGTCAGTACTTATCGAGAGGTTGAGAGAGAGAGAGAGAGAGAGAGAGAGAGAGAGAGAGAGAGAGAGACAGTATGAGACTTTGAAAAACTTCTATCGCTAAGATGACTGCTAGGAGTTTCCTTTCGCGGACTCATACAGAGTATGGCGAAGCCATGAGCTCAAGATGGATCAAGAGCAAGGAAATGCAGAAGCTTGTCGAAGCGTATATGCGGAAGCCTGCTAGGAATAGATAAGACATTACGTAAATAAGAGAAAAACAGCGAAGATGTAAGGAAAAATATACAGGCGAGTGTCAATATACATGAGCAAATAGGTGGACTCACAAAGCGGTAAGTAATTCATTTTAAGTGCTATGATATAGGTGCATTAGGACAGGGTTATCCGCAGCCGGCTGCCTGACCCCGGCCGAGTAGATATTCCACAAATCTGATTCTAATGAACCTACAAGCTATCGTAGGTGAAGAAGCAAACGATGTAAAACCTGTAATCGAGTCATTAGACGTAGAATTAGGAGGAGTCGAGTACACAGTTCTTATCGGGACCAATCGTGGGGACGGAAGTCGCAGGCCAATTCAAGGTAAAGTTACAACCTACGGAGACGGTTATATGATCTGCACTAAGGAATGCAATAAAGCCGCATAAAATGCTGATGTTGACTGTAGACGTAGACGACACGATTGGAATAATAAAGGTGTTGACGATGCAAGACCTTGAAGATGAAATAATATTAGGCACAGATTTCATCCAACATTTAAACTTGATGATCTAAGTGAAAGTAAATCCCTGGAAATTAGACTGGAGAAAGGAAAATGGCTCGTTTTAAAGTATAATATTTTATTTCAGATTTTACTCTTTTATACGTATATTTTTACTAAAAGAAAAAGAATGTAGATGTATCGATAATAAGTGGAGCTTTTAACATAATCTTAGTATTAAATCATAAATTGAACACTGAATCTACAACGCACTAAGCAGCACATTCGACTCGGACGAAATAACGTTGTTTGGTAGAGAACAAGGTAGAAGGTACTATGACGAATGGACACCTCTACATCAAGAATGTTACAGATAAAAGGAAATTGAGTGCTTCTATACAAGGTTTAGCCCAATTTTGTGCAGTCGGAAGAGTTACATAGTGAGGCATAGAAGGACGATGCATTCATATGTTACGTACGCGCGTAAAGGGAGTTTATTAGGTATGCGACAAGAAAAGGACAACAGTTGTTAATTATACTATTAAGTTTTATTACTTATTTTATCAATTAACAAATCATTTAATATTTTATATAATAGGGTTGAATTAAAATAAAAATATAATAAGAATGTGAAAAGTGAAAACAAAGGTGCCAACAAATAATCGAATTGACCGCGCGAAAACAAAGAATCGTTATGCCTAAATCATCGCCGCCGCAATCACGCACGTGATCCCCTCCCCGCAGGCTGCGTGAGAAATCTGCAGCTACCCACTACTCGAGCTTCCGTACTCCAAATTTTCTGAGAGCCATGTGTGTCGCTTACTCGTTAACGCCTTGCTGCCCCAGGAGAGTTTTAAACTCTCTGTGCGCGGGTGTGTTTGATTGTCATATGGATATTTCATTATCCCGAATACCCTGACTACCTCGAGTAAACCTTCTCGGGCCTACCTGATCGTGGCTTCAGCCACAGAATCCACACGGACCCGAGCTAGCGCCACCTGACTATGCACACAGCTCGTCCCTTTTACACATTTTCAGCAAGAGTTCCGGCCCCGCGCTTCTTGTGGTTCTGGTTTACAATAAATATATAAATTCATAACGTTTTATCAATTATTGAACAGTCTACGTCCATTACAGGGGAAGACTGAAGGAGTAAGAGAAAGACTCACACTTCGGCTTCTTAGTCGACTGTTGTGCTTTATTCATGTTATCTTATCCTCGTACGTCGGGGAGGCAGATGCTCGCGTCGCATCTTGCCTGATGCTGTTGACCTGATACTGTGCGTTCGACCCCAGTGACTGAGCCGAGCGATGTATTTGCATCTTTCTTGAGTCTTGATCGTGGAGTCAGGACTCGGGTGTTCACGAAGTGGCGAATATTCGGCCAGCATATCTCTCTGGGGTATCAAAAGTTGCACGATCTGGAAACAATAATTGCACCTAATAGAGCAATAAGACCTCGAACATTCGGCGGAGTTCACGTTTCCTCTAGCGATTTATCTTTTACATTACTTTATGTTACAAAAATCAGCCCGTACGGGAGTCTACTCGTGACACGCATAACTGAAGTAAATTCAAATCTTAGCGTTTAGTTTTTACTCATAAAAATCAATTAATAGAACAGTCGGATAATTAATAAAAATTTTACGAGCGTAACATAGAATTTACATAGAAGTTCTAACATTAAGTTCCAATATAAGTACAGTGGATAAAAATAAGTCAAAAATCAAAATAAACGAATATCTAAATGAATAGAATCACTCTAAAAATCAACAAGAACCCCAATTAAATATTTACTTACATACATAAAATAAATTGAAAATAAATCAATACCATAATTGAAACAAAATTTTATACAAATATAATATAATACAAGATATAATTTATATTGTTATTATAATATAATTGAATTACATTAAAAATTAATAAAATAAATAATATTTAACAAATTAAGTAATTAAATAATATTAATTAAGTATCTGGTTAAATTATTCTTATATTACTAAACATTAAAATGAATAGGTTAAAATTGAATATAACATTCTGTATATACAATTTATATTATAAATAATAATTGTATATTAATTTAATCATGTATAATATGTCCTGCGCTATAGACCAACAATATACGTGACCTGTTAGTGCCGCTTGTTTTCTGAGTTTGAGAAGCTTTTAAAAAGAATCTATTTACATAGTTTGGTCGACGGTTTTATAGGGAAGGATCATTGGGGATTCTACAATTAGGTAACTGGATCACAGTTCAGGATAATTCCGAGTTTCCTTTCGATTATGAAATCACTATCGGATATTTCCGAGGACTCACGAGATATTTCATGGATATTAGGATATGACGATGATAGAACGCGCGCATAGAAGACCTAATGCCCTATTGGTGAAGAAAGAATGACACGGAATCATGCAGAACAGATGCCCCCATTTCAAGTATGGATAGCAAGCTTTACTGCGGCATTTCGTGACACCTGTTCATGAAGAATCAAGCCAGTTAATTCCAGATCGGGTTATCCCTCATCATTGAACTCATATGTCCAAGGGAATAAACATGAATATTTATCACCCCACAAATCATCCCGTCGCTATGCAGATAGGTTTCAAAGTTCCAATTGGCATACAAACAGCACAAGACTATCAAATTCTTTAAACTCCCAGAGGGCTATTATAACAATGTCATATTATGAACATTTAATTAGAAAATCACTACAGACATATAGCTCATAATTATCATTGTCATTATTTTTTCAAAATATAACAGGTGAGTTTGTTTTCAGTAGCATGTAATTCGATAGGTTCAGGTGATTCGAACAAAGTTACTAAAAATATATTAGTGTAATCTCAGTATTAAGGAAATGATCATAGATAATTTTGATTAATTAAATTAGTATTTTTAATACATTAACGTAACATATGCGTATAAATACATTGCGGTTGCAAAACTATTCATAAATTAAACTCTCTAGCTTCTCAATTAGTAAAAAAAACTCCATAATTGTTAAAAGTACGTACCACTTTCTCTGTACTGTGAATACACTATATCATCTGAAGCTAATGCAGCAACTGATCCTATTTGGACTGCTTCTTCACCGAAATTCGTCATGTAAAAGGAAATTCTGCCTTGACGTTGAGATTCATAAAAAGCTAAATCCATAATATTTAATGATAACATATTTTGATACATTCTAATCAACTTATCCATATTTATCTAAAAACATTTAATTATTAAAAATTTCAAATATTAAATTCAAGTTCGTTATTAATTTTATGCAGTATGCTAATGTAATATCCAGATTTTCTGCAAGCGTTCCTCAGAATATTTCTTAAACAAAACTATGTACTTCCCAATTCATAAATTTTCCATTTTCATAAATCTCCTAGGCGGAATTTGTGCAGCTGCACGTCATAAAACTAATTGGCGATGTTGGAAGGCCTCGAGTAAATGAGATCATAAAAGGATTAGGCGGACCGGGCGGAGACGGATTCTGACTAAGTCAACGAGAGCTGCTGCATCGAAATGGGCTCTATTGGAATACCATCAATCCTGCAGCTATACTACGGCTCTAGAAAATATTTCGGATATATATCGGATGCAGCAAATACTCTTGAGTAATCTGTATCCATAGAAAATTACATTAAGTTAAAAGAATTGTTCCGCAACAAAAATAACAATTAGATTCGATAATAAGGAAGTAACCCAAAAATTTGAAGTCTTGTAAAGTTTGGATTAGGGAATTTATCAGCGATTAAACAGGCTTCTGTAAGCGTTGTAGCCTTGTTCTTAACGCCATGAAGCATTAAGTATACAATAGAACAATAACTAAAATGAGGAAAGACCAGTGAACGCACCAGTTTGACACGAAGAATCTCCGTGGTGTACTGACGAAAATACGTAAACTATATAAAACCTGGTTATTCTTTACAAATAAAATCAATATATGGTCTTCGGATAAAACCTGCTTTTAGCACAACACGAAGGCTTTTTATAGTCTTAGACAAAGACACGACTAGTCCCTTCCAGAGCTCAATAGAATTGAATGCAGCCGACTCAATATCAGAAAGGAATCTGCGAGTTTCAAAAAGAATTGCAGACGTTTTTCCAATATTGAATTTCAAGGACGCAGACGAGGCCCAGTCCGAGACTGCTCGCTCCTGTCTCAAGGTTATTCCTAAAACAACTATGGTAAACCTGGAAGTCATTGGCATATAGTATATGTCTTACACTCATGCAATTCAGGGCAAGACCAAGGTCATTAATGTAAAGACAGAACAGCAATGGTCCTAACATAGAACCCCGAGGAACACCAAATGTGGTGGAGTGCCAAGAAAATTTGATTGCCCTATCACATATGACAAGTTGCTCTGATCACATCATCCTGATCATTGCCTCGAGAGCCGATTCGTTGAAATGAATATTCCCGTTTCTATGACCGTTTCTATTGTTATTAATATATTTTCTATTATTATTATTTATTAGTTTAATATTCCTCATTTTATTGCAGATATTGGTCAAACGTAGCCCTCCACTAAATTTAATACCCGCGTTAACTCGTTATTAATATTAATAAAGTCGTTACTACTACTATTTACATTTTTATTAGTATTTACATTTACGTTTATTAGCGCAGTTAATTTTAATATGTTATTGGTCAAATCTGTTGCAAAATAGGTCGATTGTGGACATCGAGAAGTTGGATCGCGCCTTTAATGCTTCGGATATGACCTGTAATGATGAGTCGAGTCGCACAGGTCGCTGTGGGGCTTGCGGCGACCGTTTGATTAAGTGGCACCTGCCGCACCGTGATCTGCTTAGCATCTGTGTGGGTGCCTCTCGCCGTCTGCGCTACTATCGGCGATGATGTGTGCGTAGATAGGAGAGCACTTGCTGGAGCCCCGCGGTGCGCTCTCCGCGCGCAACTGGTTGGCATACCAAGGCCCCCGCGGCCCTACCAGTGACAGCCGGCAGACTCCGGTAGCCCGCCGGATCGAGGCGAGGGCCCCTAGTGCAGCCCGGCTTACGCTTTCGCAGGCGGCTTTTCCTGCCGTAGTCTGAAGTAGTATGAAGTAGGGCGCTGCGCGCCAGTCGGAAGGATGCATCTGGGAGCGGACTGTCCGCCCGGGTACGAATAAATATGGTATTTTCCCCGTGCCCCGAGCAATTAGTGTCTTCCCTCGTGCACGCGCGATGGAGGGTCCTGAGCCACCAGGAACCTGGTGCGCGGGCCATGGTCCAGGGGGACCATCGGCGCGCGGATTAGTGTGTGCTTGCCCCGCAGTTTATAGATCGCGTGATAGAGGTGCGCACGAGGGCGACGCCGCGGGTACCCGGTACAGCGCACGGAGCTGAAGCGCGAGTCCAAAACAAGGCGCGTGAGAGAGAGGGCCGGCCGGGGAAAAGCGCGGAACCTAGTAAGAAGGCGCGCGCGCAGGGCAAGAGAGACTCCCGGGTGAGAACGGTGCCCAAGGTAGCACGGAGCGGAGCGCACTAACCGTAATGGGAGAGTGGCGGGATGTTTAAGAACTCACTCGAGCCCTAGCAGTCGAAACAGAGCCGGCGAGCTCAGTCGTTCTCGGGCAAAGAGCCCTCTCGACACTAAGAGCGACAATCCAATTGTTTATTACAATTGGCAGGCAAAATCACAATCATCATGTAGGACCTGCATTTTTGTCTTGCCTCCTCGCCCCTGAGCGTGCGAGCCTAGTTAAAGCGCCCTTCGGAACGTATGAAGGCACGCACGCGCCCCCAATTTGGTTAGAGTGCAATCAACGCAGCCTGATAGAGCGAGGGTCAGAGAGATCGCGTTTATAGGCGGGAGACAAGAGAGTGACTAACGGCGCGTTATGGGGACAAGCAAAGACATTCTCTAGCTAATGGGATAACCTATTTTAAATTGTTTTAAATGTAAAAGAGTATAACCAAAAATAGAGGAGAAAAGTGTACGTGTCGGTAGTTCCGGAATGCCGGTGATGGGGAAGAGGCCGAGCGACTGCATATGATCTCCGTGAAATAATGTTAGGTCTGCGTAATAGTAAATGTCGCCAAAAGGATTTTCAGACCATTTAGAGTTAGGGACAGGCTACAATGATAGTGCTGTGCGGGTAGGAGCCGAACACAGCGAACCCGTGGTTGAGAGAGAGGCTCCTGAAAGCGCTTCTCGCAAGCATGGTGCGGCCCCTTCATGGCGACCACCGGGTTAGCTGGCGGTCGCGACTCCCCCCCCCTAGCCCCCCGCCCGCACCGCACATCGAGAAACGGAGAGCTCGTCATCGGAATGCTCCGGGATTAAGAGCGAGTGAGATTAATCCGATTCACTTTCCCCCTTGGAGCCTGGACCCGTGGTAGAGGTGGTAACCCCTCCAAGACCAAGGCGTTGGTCTCGAAGGCGGCGGTCGTGGGACGAGAGCGACGAAAGGGAGAAGCCCGCGGGTTACGGCCTACGAAGGACATCCCCCACTTCGTCCACGCGACTACGGTCGCGGTAGGCGACAAGGGTCAGGTTCATGACACGCGTCGCGAGATACCACATGCCGCGCTAGAGCCCTACGAAACGCCTCGCTCACCTTTTTGGGGAAAGAGAAGGACGAGGCTGAAGCCTTTCTCACAGAGAAGAACTACACCATCGTGAAGAAGGAGTGCCTAGTCCTCCTGTGGGCCATGAAAAAGCTGCGGCCATATCTAGAGGCCTATGAATTTGTCGCACGAACGGATCACAGTGCCCTAAAATGGCTTAAAAACTTCAAAGATCCCACTGTCCGTCTAGCCCGATGGACCCTGGAGATGCAGCAATGGGGCTTTGAAATAGAATACACCAATGTTCCCTAAACAAGGTCCCAGAGGTACTTTCAACGAACCCTGAATAAATTTCCCAAGTGGAAGATGGATGACAGTATGCTGTACACATATTTAGTAGATGAACTGTTAGATTCGATATCTTTTCGAGTGGAGGGGTGGAGGCTCGTCGCGCTCGTCTAGCACAGAACCAGGATCATGATAGACGCGCAGAGGCATCTGTTGTCCGGTCACCTAGTAATAGAGAAGATGGATGAGATAGCACGTAAATTCTACTAGCTAAGGTTCTACCACGATATGAGGGACTTTGTGAGAGCCTGCGAGATGTGCTAGAAGTACAAAGTATCCCAACGGGACCCTGTATACCTTAAAGATTTGTTTACTCGGTGGATTGAGCTCTCACTGTTGCGGGCCGCGACCGATAGGACCATGGCAAATGTTCTGGAGGAGTTAGTCCTGCTCCGCTGGCAAATTCCACTATTCTTGTTGACGGATAATGCGACCAATTTTGTCAACCGACATCTAAAGGAGATGTCGGAGGAATACGGAATACAGCATGTCACGACCCCACTCTACAGCCCCCAAGGAAACCTGGTACAAAGCGTGAATAGGACGCTTAAAGGCGCTTAACGCCGCAGCAGAGGCTTCCCCTGTCGCGATAGTGGCCCCGTTTCTGGCATCTAATACTTCTCGACAACCCACCTACAGCCACGATATCGCTAAATCCCCCCGTCGGGAAGGCACGTCCTGAAAACCCAGGGGTGGCGAGACGACTAAGTCGTCCGAATCGGTTTTGACTACCCACGAGGCATTAGGGGCGCCGCAGCCCCAAGGAGACCCGGTCTAGGAGCGTTCGTCGTCTTCGAAGGGAACTAAAGGGACGGTCCCGCGGCACGCGTGGACGAGCAAACCGAGTATGGAAGTCCAGTGCTGAAGGATGCTCCAGCGTGGACCCCGACATGAACCCGCCGCTGGTCAGTTGCTTCTAGGGCTGATGGTCGGGACACTCCCGGAACAGTGCCCCAACTCGCGAATAAGGTCATTCTACCAGGAACTGCGTAAGCAGCTGCAACAGGAGGTGATGGCGCGCTCTCGAGCGAGGTGCCCCGTCGCTAGGAGGGGTCCAGGGGGTGCATTCTCGACATTCCCAAGGGGGTGTTTGCACCCCTCTGCCGGTAGTGCGAAAAACCCTGCCGCTTCCCTATGCGTTGACCATGCGACTTATCTATATCTTTGTGGCCTTTTCAACTGTAGGGGGCAGTTAAGCTACGGCTATTGTCTCTAGTCGCCGCCCGAGATGCAGCCTGGCCATCGCGACACCGTGTTCCAGCGCATGTTTGCCAGTCTTACAATCCTTGCAGGTAGTCGAACCAGGTAGTTCTTTCGTCAACGTTATTTTTCTTGATGTTTTGAAATAAATGTTGACATCTTGTCGAATCCATATCGCATCACAGCTGAAGTACCTCAAGCCTTCCCCACTACTTTTTAACAACTACTGCAGTGATATCCCAATACAAAAGCGCATTGTGACCGCCCTATACACAGACGATATTGCGCTTAACACCTCCCCCCAAATCTGTTCGTGTGCCAAATACTAGGTGTGTTCAAAAAGTAACGAGAATTTTTAAATTTCGCGGATTTGGAGACTCCGCCTATATAAAAATTTTTTTTATTATATTGGTACACATGCCCCTGAAGTACGATAAAATTTTCAACAATATTTATTGCTTACTTTTTAAGTGGCAGCCACTAACGTTAGACGTGTTTTTTCGAGCTCTGCGATTTTCGTTTGTGAAAAAAATGGATCAAAGAATATGTATTCAATTTTGCGTAAAAAATGAAATAAAGTGTAGTGAAGTTTGTAAAATGTTAACAAAGGTATATGGTCAGTCTGCTATGAGTAAAGCAAGGATTTACGAGTGGTATAAGCGTTTCCAAGATAGCCGCGAAAATGTTGAAGATCACGAACGACCCGGACACCCAAGCACATCAACAACCGATGAAAACGTGAAAAAAGTGAAAGAAATGGTTATGAACGATCACCGAATCACAATCAGAGAAGTTGCTGATGATATTGGCATATCAGTTGGCTCATGCCATGAAATTTTTACAGATGTTTTAGGTATGAAACGTGTAGCAGCCAAATTCGTTCCGAGATTGTTGAATTCCTCGCGAGGAAGTCGAGGATATCCGTGTTCATGGAGACGGGCTAGATCATCTACCAATCCACCTGCTGGCAGATGAGAAACGCCTGATATCGATTATGTACGGTGATAGATATTGTAGAAGAAGACGTCGCTGGCTGATGATGAAGCAAGGAACGACATCAGTGAGCTAGCACATAAAGAAGACGATTGATGTCTTGAAATCTGTCCATCAGCTGATCAGTTGATCAGCTGATCAGCATTTGATGGTGGGAGGCTTCCGATGCCCATACACCATCACCGGCAGGAAGATGGACAGCGTGTAGCGTGGTAGCTCATGCTCGGTGATGTCTTTGAAGGAGGAATGTTGGGCAAAATGGTTGAAGAGATTAGAGGGTCTGCTCATGTCGATGATGTAATGGCTTCTTTATGGTGGAACGTATAGTGACTGACCTGGCATTTTCTCCCTTCCTGTCTATGTCACTCAGCGAATCGCAAATATGCGACAAATTGGGTGGGGACGCCAGAGAGATAAAGCTCTGCCATTCGCTCCTAATATCAGGCGACAGAGTGAAAGTGACCGTGGCCACCTGCTGCAATACGTAATTTTGGGGTACTCGCGGTATAAGAATCAAGCTTCGCGCTCATCGTTATAGGCGCCCAAGAGGTTGGCTCGAAATGTTATGTCGCGAAATGTATGGTAGAAGTTAACAGAACGATTGAATTGAAACACATTGATAAATGCAATAACGTCGAATTTCTAGTATCAAAACGCTATGCGTCTGCAAAAGTTAAGGTTCAACGATCTAAGAGATAAGCATGATAAATAGTTTTTAGTCAGAATCCGCGATATGCAATATTTTAAGAATAATTAGAATTCGAGAAACTTAGAGTCAAATCAATGTCTTTTAATAACAACCAATGTTTTTTATAAGAATTTTTTAAGAAATTGTATGAAAAAATATATGAAGTTTTGATTAAAAAAATTTGGATGCGATGGGCTGTACCGTTGAGCCGATGCATAGGGACAAAGATCGGGTGAGTATAGATCGGAACGCACGTCCACCTAATTATGTCAAGCCAGTCGCCAAAAAGAGTGCGCCAGCGCAGATGCATGAGTTCCACCTCTCAGGCACCAAGTCCCGTGATACCTGCCTTGATCAGTCAATTGGATCGGGGTAGTGAGAAGCGTTAGTGGCAGAGAGTAGAAACTGAAGGGTTTTTGTTACACGTACTGTATGATCCAGGGGCGTCGCGCACAGTGTGGGCCCGATCGGCATCCAGGTAGCGGCTGCCGCGAATCGTACTTCCGTCCCATGTTCCGGGAGAGGTACGAAGGTAGCCGATGGATATTTTACGCCGATTGCGATGAACACTAAACAAACCTTCAAGGTCGGTAGACTTATAAAGTCTCTCGAGGTAGCAGTGATGTCAGAGTTAGATGCAGACTGCTACCTGGGCGTGAACTTTGTCAGGGAATTCAAAGCTGTTCTTGATCCCGCCAAGAAACGCTCTTTTTTAAAGACTCGAAAAGGAGCGTAGACCTTGAAATGCCTAGTATAAGAACGGAAACTCGAGGCACGCTAGGTTCGGTAGGCTTGGCCGACATATCGCGAGACGAGCGCGCACAAGTGAAGAACCTCGTGTCGCACGTAATTGCGCAGGGGGATAGCGTTGCCGATCAAGCAAAGGTACTACCCGATCAGCAAGAAGATGGAGGAGGAGATGCACAATCAGGTGCAAGAAATGCTCGATAGTGGCGTAATCGAGCTCTACTCGAACGCCTGGTCTAGCCCGGTAGTTATGGTCAAGAAGGCTAACGGGAAACATAAATTCTGCGTGGACTTTCGCAGAGTCAACGCAGTATCTACTGGTGATGCATATGCATTGCCATATATGGACGCAATATTGCGCACACTGCAGAAGGCCAGGTATATATCAATCTTGGACATGAGCAGTGCGTATCACTAGATACCGTTAGAGGAGCGGTCCAGGCCAATAATGGCCTTTACCGTTCCCGGAAAAGGGTTGTTCCAATTCCACCGTCTGCCATACGGATTGAGCCAAGCAGACGCCACTTTCACGTGTCTCATTAATAAAGTTATAGGCCCAGAACTAGAGCCATCAGCCTATGCTTATCTTGATGATATTATTATTGTCACAGAGACGTTCTCGGAGCAGTTCGAAAAGCTCGAATTAGAGCTCCAGCGAGTGAAAGCAGCAGGCCTAACCATCAATTGCGACAAAAGCGTATTTTGTCGCGATGAGGTAAAGTACCTCGAGGTTCTTGTGAATAGCGACCGGATACAAAGAAGATTGCGCCGATCATGTTCTAGCCAGCCCCTTCGAAGGTTCTTACCTCCGGCAGTTACGGCACTTTCTAGGCATGGCGTCGTGGTATACGAAATTCCAACACAATTTTGCCATAATCGCTACGCCCCTAACTCGCTTGACCAAGGCAGCAATAAAGTATAAATGGAGCCAAGAGCAGCAATCAGCATTTGAGAGCATAAAGCTACTCATCGAATCGGCGTCGTTGCTGCAGCATCCGGATTTCAAGTGCGAATTCGTCCTCCAGACAGACTGCGAAGTTACTTAGCAGTGGGCGCTGTGCTAACACAAGTTGTGGATGGCACAGAGCGAGTCCTCGAATTGCGAGCCGGACGAAGAGCGCCGCTGAATGCAATTATAGCGAAAATGAATGCTTGGCGGTGTTCTAGGCGATCAGGGAGTTTAGGCCCTACCTAGAAGGGTATGTGTTCAAGGTGATAACGGACCACAGCAGTTTGAGATGGCTGTGTAACTTGCGCAACCCAACCAGGCAGCTCTCACGGTCGGCCTTGGAGCTACAAGGCTATTATTACATCGTTAGGCATAGAAAAGCATTGAACCTGTTCCTGACGCCCTATCTCGGATGGTGGGGAAAGGAATACGTCACGAAACGACACCATCTTATCACCTCGAAGCAAATCCCGTCGAAAGACAATGATTATGGCCTTTGTCGATAGGAAGCACAGGACTTGGGATGAGTACCTCCAGGAGTTAGCTTTACAGTAAATACGGCAAAGTAGAGCTCCACAGGGGTCAGTCCCGTGATGCTAACGTAGGGCAGGGAACTATCTGACCCCAACTCCTCTAGGAGAGTGCAAGAAACTCTCTCTCTGGAGAGGTTGTCCGACGAGGCCAAGTTGGCCTGGTTGCAGCGCCTGAATAGACTCTATGACATCGGTCGCCGTGCGCCAGATCTTGCGCGAAGAGATCTTATATGGAAAAAGAACAGGGTTCTCTCCTCATCTGCGCAGAGCGTAGTGGCAAAGTTGGCACCGAAGTTCTGCGGCCCGTACGTAGTAAAGAAGGTTCTAGGAACCAATACGTACGAGATCGCAGACTCCGATAATAGAATAGAGGGATCAATTCACGCCAAACATCTCAAGCGTTACGTGGCGAATAGTGACGTGGCAGAGGATACGCTTCCTCATATCGCGGAAAAAGGGAGCGTCGAAAATGCGAGCGGGCCCACTGTGTTGGGCCAGGATGTCGTAGCGGGCGTGCCTAGTATTCTAGGCGATGAACCTTCAACGAACGCGCCCACTGCAGTAGGCAAAGCGCCGGTAAGCGAGCCTAATACAGCGGTCGTGAGCGTTGCGCAGGCGATACCCATAAAAAAGGGTAGAGGCCGGCCTCTGAAGTATCCGGCGGTGACAAAGACAATAGTTTCCGCAGGCGTTCCGAAGCGCGTAGGTGATCCACGGAGGTGCAAGCGGCGTGACATATAATAGTTTTTCTCCTATTCTGTTCTAGTGCCACGATGTCGGGCAATCTGAGCTTGGAGCCAATTTGACAATTCGGCTGACAGCGCATTTTAGCGCTAACCACATTAGGAAGCTGGCGCCGGCGCCTACACTAAGCCTGATAGAGGTACATGCAGATGCGCCGGCGCTCGCCATCGAGGCAGCACCAGTTGGCACCAGTAGAATTCCACAGCCGACCAAGGTAGTAGAAGAAGCTGCGCCGATAGGCTCTGCCTGCTTATAGATAAGACGAGGGCCGCTAAATGCAACCTAAACAAAGAAGCTAGGTTGCTTAAAATGTGGAAGGAAGAGAGAGAGAGAGACGGTGGCCGACTATAGGCAGAAGCACGCCGCCCTTCTGAAAAAACGAGAACAAGAAAGGGTGCAGGCGGAGGCGGAGCTTAATCGGGCCAGAGGGCTGGCACAAGTGGCTGAACGCAGGGTCAGCATCGAGAAACAGCAAGCTACCGAAGCCCTGCGTAAAGCTAAGCAGGCCGAGGCGGGGTTAGCTCAGCTACGGGCTAGTCCGCCATTAGGGGGCACGACTGCGACCTCGGGGGCAACACCTAAGCTGTGTTACGTGTGCAAGCATCCCGGGGTCTCGCAGTCGAAGAGATGCCCCAATAGGATCAACCACTGGCAATTCCATTGAGAAATTACGACTATGATTGTTATTTTTTTATTATTATTAATAAATGGTTGAGGATAATATTATAAGAATATGAACTTATTTTCCCGAATCCAACCTTCCCTAACCCCTCCACAGGTAATCCCGAACAGCCCCGGGTCTGTTAGCTGGATTGGCAGAGCAGCTGATTCCATGGGGATAACTGCGTCTGGGGGGGGGGGATATAACGAGCGTCAAGTATTGGGACGTCAAGGCCAACGTGCCACAAGGTTAGGAGGAAAATTTAGGGAAAGAGTAAGAAGGCTAAGTGGAAAGGTTGAGCGGGAAAAGCAGTAAGCTCTCGACCTTCGGGCGCGGGTGACGTGCTGAAATAGCCGCGAGTATCCCGGATAGCTTTCCCGCCAAGTTCGGGGACAAAGTTGCGAGACTGCGCCGACTGGGAAGTTCCTGCGAGGAGTCGGCGCTTACCCGGACGAGTTCCAGCTCCGGCCCTCCAAGTTCCTTTTAGCAGAGACGACTGGCGAACGAGCTCAGGAGCGCGGCCGGCCACGGTACCCCCGAGATCCCCGTTACGTAGCAAGCGCGTGCACCAAAGCCCAAGTCGAGCCGACCATTATTAACAAATAATAAATAATATTAGTGCAACCGGACGCTGTGAAGCCGGTTTATTGGTGACGCGCGGGCGAGTGAGAGAGAGAGAGAGAGAGAGAAAATACCTCTCTGATTACTCCACCAGAAGTCTCGCGCTTTGTAAGAACAGATATCTTTCTGATTTATAATGAGAGCAGTTTTTTGAGCCTGGCGTGGGAGGACTCGTGCGCGAACTTGTGAATAGTTTTATATTTATTAATCAATAATAAAAAATGTATATTAATGCAATAAAATATTATGAAAAGGCTGCCTGAAGTATATAAATACTAAGTCTATGAAATTTTGCTGCTGTATTATATATTAATTAAATCATAATTCAATGAAATATTTATATTAATTGAAAGAAAATGTAATAATCGCTTCAAGCAGCAGCCTACACTAAAGTCAAAAAGTGGAAAAATCAATATAGTAGAAGAGATTGAAGTTGCAAATTTCTGGTTCATCTAATTGATCAAAGTTTTTTAAATAAAAATTTTGAATTTTTATGCATAATTCATTTTTTATTGCAAGTATTTATAGTGCATTCATTAATAAAATTTATTATTTTAAAAAATAAAAGTAATGTAATCATATCGAAAACATACAATTATAAAAATTAGATATAAAGTATAGATTTAAGTACAACTTTAATAATACTAGTTTATAGTATTGTATATCATTTTTTAACCTCATATCGAATTTGTTTTATAGGTATAAAAGTTGTAATATAAACATTAATATGATCTAGATATTCATTGATATTTAATTCTGACATTTTAACTAAATTATTATATTCAGTTAAGAGTCATTTTTATTTGAATAAATTGAGAATCACAAAATTTAAGTTATCTGTATAAATTGTCTTATTATTATTTCTTATTGAATTAACATGTCAAAAATAACAATATCTAGATATATCTAAGCTATATATTTCTCACTCAAATCATAAATTTAATATAAGCTATGTAACAATTTTCAATTCAAAGAAATTAATTTATATCTTAAGCAAATAAAACTTAATAAATTTATTTAAAAATTGAATTTCTTTAAATTTTATTATTCTCAATTGTTAATTATTAATGACTAGAATAAATAAGAATTATGTATTACTTTTATTTCGTGGATGTTCGACGATTCTGCAATTGAAGTATTGCTTAAAATTCTATAGATAGGAATTCTCCCATAGTCACTTGTATTGATAAAAGATAATTTGTTTGTGAATGAAAAGTTTGATTGTAAACGAGTTTGCTGCAAGTAAAATATTACGAGATCAGTTCTGTTATAGATAAAAAGAATTAAAATAATTATTAAATGATCTTTACAGTTTCGTAGAATGGTTCAAACCATAATTTAATCTTACGTATTCGAAACATTTTAATATTTACTAATTGCTCAAGTTTACTATAAATCAGTTAATAAATAATAATTTTTTCACTAATTATTCTTTAAAAAATGAAATGTTCATTTTATTGAACAAGATTTTGTTATATTTTAACGTTAATACTTATGCTTAAGAAGATGACTAAATGATGTTATAACATGTTGGAAAGAGAGGGGATATGACTGAAACATTCTAACTTGAATCAAGCAGATTATACATGAATCGATTAACGACTGATACTTTTGATTATTAAACCATTAAAAATGTATTTAAAGTAAGAGATACAAAATAGTATTAAAAAATAGTTGTGGAAAAATTAATAAACATTAAATATATATTAGTAATATGTTATATATTATTATGTAAGTTTTGTTTGATACCGATATAATGAAAAATTCTTCAATATTGATAATTGTTCTATTTTTATTTCAAAACTGTTTAAAGATAAAATTTTGTTAAACACATGAATGAAATAATTTATCATTAATAAAAAATATAACTATTATTTCTCTTACAAAATAGCTTTGGTAACACAACACAGATATAAACATAATATTTAAATATCACAAAAAATATTATAACTCAATGTATCATATTTATGCCTGCAAGACGCGATTATCTTAATAGGATTTAATACTTTTTTATAGAATTAAATCTCTTTGTTTATTGGCTCTGTCAATATTTTGGATGTATCTGCTGTTTTTGACTGTGATTGTACCTGGCATTTATTTATTCTTTTTAACATTCATCCGATCTCATTTTTTGTTTAATGTTTAATCAAACATTTGAATAATAATAATCATCAATCCAGATAAAATTCGTATTGTTCAACCCATCAATATATTCAGCATACCTCCCTGCGCGAATTGAATGCTTGGTACGACAATATAGCAGTCATTTTAAACATGATGCAAGGTAGGGGCTTTGTGTAGATTGAGTGTGCAGCTCACCTGTTGATAAAATCCGGACTACAGGTACTTCCGGGCCATCTTACCAAAGGCTTCTTCTACCTCCAGGTGACCCGACAGCTAGTACTTATGTGCAACGTATTACGTCCAATAATATGTTCTATACTCGGCGGGAACCTCCTCTTTGAACGAAATCGGCCCCAATAACTCGGCCACCGCATGGCAATACAGCATTCCATTTTCAATTTTTCAGTTCAGAAATTTCGAAGAATGGTGCTGAAGATCATTCATTCGGCCGAGGTATCAAAGATCCGGCGTCGAATCAAAGAAAGCGATCTCTGACTCCTTGAGAAAAATTTTCTTCGAAAAAGCATACGGGACATTAATAAAGAAACCTTTATTAATAATACCTTTAACGCTACTAACTAGGCCTTTATCTAAGCTCTTAATTTTTCATTTTCCTACAGTACTCGTTGTGTCTCGCAGGCCTTCTTCCCCGTCATACCGGATTCCATCGCTTGTTAACATTGATCGGGAGAGATCAAGATAATCCTTTACCGGGAATTTATCCGTCCATAGCGATTTCCTCTCCGACTCCATACAGTCTAGCTAGTTAATTGCGAGGCGTGTATCGGGCCCCCGATTTCCGTTAATCGAGCTCCTTTCCCTTGCTGGCATGTTTTAGTCAGCGCAGAGTAGGTACCTTGGGCGCCTTCTATAGTCCTGTACAGACTCCGGTACTGAGCGTACTAAATTTGCGCATCCTTACCGTTAAACATTACGGTGACTTTTCGGGCTCCATGCGGCACGCACGCAGCGTCCTATAATGGTCAGGGAGGGCTCCCGCCAGAGACTCCTAGTTCAACTCGGAAAATGTCCGAAAAAAGGTGGAGGAGAAAGAGCAGAATAAAGTTCATATAAAGAGGGAAACTTTCTGCGCCTAAGGAGATGCTGACAAGGGCCACTTGTTTCTTTCCACCTTTTTACAATTTACTTATTATATTATTTAATTATAATTTATTAAGGAGCTTATAGTCAAATCCAAATAACAAACAAAATTAGAGACTCGCTTTTTATACGATTCAAATTCAATTATCAGGATTATTGCTCTTAAAAACGTTATTAAATGAATTAATATAAAGGTAACTTTAATTAATAAAAGCTGGTTGAAGTTAAAAACTTAATTTTCATATGCTTCAAATATCGTTATATGCCGTTTATGTATTAATTACAGTCTAAACATTATTAAATCTTATGATTATTCCTGTGAGCATTACAATATGGGTTTTATACTTACTTATACTTATTGTTAAATAAAACAGTACTGGTAAATTAAGTATTATTTTTGTAGAGCCCTAGTTATTTTAGTTACAGTACTGCGTGTGTGTATCGTAAGTTTTCTTAAGTGCAATACACGCAGGTGTGCATTCCTTAGAGAAAAGGGTACCCAAAAAGCATTTGATCCGTCGGTGGTCATTAAACGACGGCATATTGGTGGTCCTAGAGCGTAATCTCACTTCTGTTGTCTATGGCGTGATTTTCTAATTCACTTAAACGCATGAAATCCATAACACTCCTTCCTTAGGCGATTACTATCGAATGCTAGTTGCCGAGTAACTGTACACTATGTTATATTTTTTTAAATTATAATTACATAACGTTACAATAGTAGACGATACTAGTACAAAACTCAGGTTAATTCTACATAGAATCTCTTACTGCAAGGCTGTGGGGTACAAGTAAGACAGAAAAACGTATCAATTATATATCATATTCGAGAAATTTAATGGAGGTACTATCATATGCGGTTTAGATCGCTTCTTGTCCGATTTGCGTGCGAGGTCGTGGAAGTGGCAACAGTGCCACGTAATCGTGTTCCATTTATCGTAACTAACTGTAGCTGCCGTTCTATACGTATCTGCTGCGTCACGTATTGGATGAAGGCTGTGGATTTAATAGATTCGAATCGCCTTTGAGTAAAGGGTGATAAGGTTTGGTAGATTGTGTTCGTCTGATCTTCTGCATTTGTTGGCGCTGGTGGCAGCGGTTGTATTACTTGTGACGTTAACAGTAGATAGTTCGATGGTAATGGGACACTTATATGATTGCCGGTTAAAGGTTGAATTTCCAATTTTTTCCATAATTCTGATCCTCCAGTATAAAATTTTGGGTTTTTAGATCTCTTGATGTTGATCAATAAGTCTACTAGTATGCTGTATATTACACCTAGCAGGTACATGGTTAAATTTGTATACATTATGGAGGATGTACTTCTGAATTACTATTCTTGTCTCAAATTTAATTATGTGTAGAATCATGAGTAAGCCAACTACTTCAACACTGGCGACACCGAAAGCGGTTAACTTACTTTAAATTCCACCCCATGCTGATTTGGTAAGTTTACCTAGCGTTTATTGATTTATTAACTTAAATTGTATACTCTCTTAGTTATTGACTGGGAAGCCGTGGATTTTCCGAGTGACGTCGTTTAAGAGTACTTATAGTTCGATAGGGAACATAATGATATTGTGATAATTTGTCTAGATCCTTTTGAGAATAAATTCTGCTAGTCATCAAGTCGTTATACTATATTTTCACGTGGGATTGGATAATAGATGGAATATTTTTGGTGTTTAATCGTGGGTGGGTATTGGCATAATCTTATACCAATATCGTTCCTACCTGGTACAATGAACGGATTACGTGGCTACAAGTCACTTTGGTTCTTTTTTTCTTTAAAATATGTATCCGAAAGCCAAATAATAAGTTGTGCTTCTACTAGTTGGGAAGGATTAGAGTTTTTCACCAACCCCTCCATATAAACTCGCCGTACGCGTTTCGATTTGCACCGCCGAGACCAGGTCATCAGGTACGAAGGAGAGGAGCACAGAAGTAATGACGTCAAGCGCGACATCAGAGGATGAGACTCCCATGCTAGCACAGTCGACCACCCCCGTAATGACGAGCTCAATCCCATCACCCACTGCCGAAACCTTCCTCACATCATCCTGATCATTGCTCGAAATATGTCCGGAAACCTCGAGAGCCGATTCATTGAAAATAATATTGCTGTGTCTATTGCTGTTTCTATTGTTATTGTTATGTTTTCTGCTGTGTTAATTATTATTGTTGATTTGTTTACTATTGCTCGTTTTAATGTTTTTAAGGTAATTACTGTTATTCTTTATGCCGATATTGGTTTTGGTATTACAATTTTGAATTAAACTATTATTAATGTCACCAACTCCCGAGCTCCTTATAGTTGTCCGCAGCCCCGACGATACATCCTTCGCTAATTTTAATGCCTGCGTTAACTTATCTTTATCCATTCTGATAAAGTCTAAACTATTTGAATTTACATTATTATTTAGTTGCGCACTTAATTTTAATAATTTGTCGGTCATCTCGGTGGCCAGTCGATCGATCTTCTCCATAATTATTCCCCCCATATCCTTTATTAAGTTTTTTCATTCTTTGATCCTATTAATGAACAGTGAGCGACCCTTATGCAAAGCTGCCAGCTCGGCTGCCAAGACTTCTCGCAAGAACAGAATTGAGATCAGCCATCGCTCGATCAATGAGATCAAATCTGTTACAGAACAAGTCGATTGTGGACACCAAGAAATCCGATCTCGCTTTTAAAGCATCTGATAAAACCTACAATAATGAATCGAGTGACGATGCAGGCATCTGGCTCATCTTCCAGGTCGCAGTGGAGCTCGTGGCCGCTGTTTGATTAAGCGGCGCCTGCTGTACGTAGTCCCGCTCTGCGTGGGATCCTCTCGCCGTCTGCGCTACTACAGACGATGATGAGTGCGTAGACGGGAGAGCACTTATAGGACTTAGTCCCGGTACATGTCTGGCTCCTACCTCAAGGTTATCCCTAGAAAAATTAAGGTAAATCCACAAAAATATGTTTTATACTCATGGAGTTCAGGGCAAGACTTAAGTCATCAATGTAAAGATAAAACAGTAAGGGTCCCAAAACTGAACATTAGGGAACGTCAAGCGTAATAGAGAGCCAGGAAGATGTATTTTTCCTGTCAGCTATTATAAATCGCTCCCTTTCAGACAAATAAGCCCGAATCTACGTCAGCACTCGCCTTAACGAGCCCATTCGCTTCATACATTGTGATATCCGAGTAAGACAAATGGTATCGAACGTTTGCTAAAGTCAAAAAATAACAGTAGCGTGACCTGTTTTTTGTAAATTACCTTTCGTATGTCTTCAGTTAGTTTTAACAAAGCGGTTTCTGTTGAACTGTAACGCCTGAACTGCAAAAGAGAGAGTGACGATCACCGATACCGATGACGTTTAAATATACTGTGTCTCAACTTGATTCGGTCAGTTTATCAAGGGCTAACGACGAGATGATCTACACGACAGTATAAGTATCCTAATGTCATCATCAACAACCATCTGTATCATTCCACAGTCAGCAATCGATGCCGCGCGTACTTACGCTTCTCTCCGAAACAACGAACACCCGGTGATCCTTCTTTGGTTGGCGACCGTCACTACCGGCAGTCCTCTATCCACATTAAATCAGAATATTTAGGGATTTATCTCAAACCGAAATTCGTAGTCGTTTAGAAATAAATTAAGGTGTGGATTTAACATTAGGAGGTATTCCTATGTACTCCGCCCGTGGCTTCGGCTTTCTCTTAACGCAACAAAGTGAAAGGTAAGAAACTGAAACAGAAAATATAAAACTGTTAATATAAATAGAAATGTCGTAGCACAAGAGGGAATGCAATAACTTTTAATGTTGAGTTGCTAGAAAAGTGCAATATATCACCTGTTAATGAAACTTAATGATCATTAACTATAATTTGAAATAATTAAACACATTAATTAAAGAAAGAACATAATAGGATGAAACGAATTACGTATTACGCGAATCAAAATTAAATAGGGGTAATTAAAAAGCTAGTCATAAAGAGTTCAATTAAGAAGGATTGACGCACATTTAGTAGTTGTATTAAATAAATGCGACCTGTGATTTGCTAGTTATTTCATAAGGTAAACAAATGGCGAGAATAAAAGATTCCAAAGACGTACTATTGCGTAACTGTAAAAAACAGACTATTCACACATAATATATAAACATTAGAATCTTGAAGAAGTTCTCTCTATTTTGATGAATAGGTTTCGTATAAATTGAAGCTGAGAAGCGTCGAACGGTGTTTTGTCACGTGTGAACTACTGCTTCAACGTCAAAGGCTTTTTGCACCATATCGTGACTGGCGAAGAAAAGTAGATATACTTCAATAATTCAAAACGTAAAAAATCATGAGGTTATCCCATTCATTCGTTAATATCGTTCGCCAAACCAAATATCCATGCTCCGAAATTCTATATATGGTAGAATCAGCAAGGCGTAAATTATTATGAACTACCCTGCACCTTAAGTCGATTCCGAAGTACATATATAGGTATACCTCATAATGTTAAATCCGTTCCTTAAGTAATGACAAACGACTATGAATTTCGTTCTAAAATAAAAAATGGTTTGTTTTGATGTGACTAGGGAGTTGTGCTTTCAAATAGTCTGAAATTACATCCGTTTAATTAAGAATCATTACGGTGGTCCAATATTACACAAACATTTTTACAGATCTTTTATTAAGAAATGACTGTCTTTATAACTAAATGTTTACTACAGGACCCTATAGTTACATTGTAGTATACCTATATATGTACTCCGCTCTCAGCTCCGCATTCGTCTTAAACGAGTGGAGACACAACAAAATTTTGTTACACGCAACGTTCCGTCTCATGTGTCAAGTAGAATAATCTTATTTATAGCCGTTTCTCACGTAGGCATGTAAGTTATCTCCCAAGATAGTGTCAAGTAAAATATTCTCATTAGGAGCTGTTTCTCACGCCGATATGTGAGTTATCTCCCAGGATAGGTCATGCGAGCGACTCTTATACACATACATAACGCATAGAATTTCGGCCTGTCACACAGATATCTAAGTTACTTCTTGCAAACTAATCTTATATAGAAAGATAAAACAGCATACAGATAGCACTAGATAATAAGAGCTGCGATGCCTATAAATACGTGAGCCTATAAGGGACCAGCGGTTCAGGAATATAGTTAAATTCATCGTGTAAGTACATCTCTCAGGAGCTCTGTCACTATATTGCAATAAAGATCAGACGAATATATCTTTGTCCAATATTCATTTTCTGCCTTCCTTGACGCCAAGATTCCTGTAAGTACTCACACGCGCCTTCAACTCGACCATTTGCTACCATCGCGTGAAATACTCATCTCGAATAGATGACATTTGGTGGCATCCAGGGTGGAATCCAAGAGACAGTCAGAAGAGACTACTAGTAGTAAAGTCAGACTGTCTAGTCAAGAGGCAAGTAAGAACCCCGGATCGATATCGATTCGTGATAAGGACAGTTCACACGCATAATTCGTGACTGATTCAGGAGCATCGCAGTTCCCAGAGAAGCAGCTCAACCTCAGTGCACAACGCGGTCATGAACACTTCAACGACAAAAGGACAGATCACACGCATAATTCGTGACTGATACAGGAGCATTGCAGTTCCAAGAGAAGCAGCTCAACCTCAGCACGAACTCTTCAAGTACAACCGTTTTTACGGCCTAACAGGGAGGTCCAAAGGACTCAAGGTACGCAAGTAATAAAAGAAAATTTAATTAATAAATTTAAAAACTTAAGGATCACGTCGTGTTACGTTTTTGTAAACTGGATTTTTTTTATGATTAAAATATTAAAGATAAAGCCGTTTGCACTTTGTCTATCATACCGGTGAAATTGTTTACCTTTTTTTTTTAATCATAAAACCAGTCGTAATTATAAGTTATAACACGTGTACTTTTACACCATTATACGAACACCATACTTTCAAATTATTGAGTGCGCCTGCTCACGCTTGAAAATATGTCGCCCTTTACACTTACATGCTAGATCGCGATTCTTTTTGTACTTATCGAAGCGTCGATAACGTGAGTGTAGACTCTGATCGTAGTCAGGATATATTTAGGGCACAAGCATTGTCGGACGTGTCTGACTATTCCTACGATACTTATAAAAAAATAAGACAATTAAAAATTAACATACGACCTTCAAAAATGGACGCACTTAACAAAATCGCGAATAAACTCCGTTCGCACGAAGACCTCACGGTCGAATCAGAAAAGGAGAAAAATCTGAAAATAAAGCTCGTAGCGCAACGCGAAATAATTGAACAACATCAACTACTGATTGACAATCTAACAGCGAAAATAAACCAGCTTATGAAAGAAGTGAGCGCAGACAAAATCGCAAATCAATCATCAGCACCTTCTATACCTTTAAGCGACTCCTTCGCACCGCGAGACACATCTGCCCGACTACAAGTATATACCGGAATGCTGACGCGAGAAGATCACCAATTTATTCGTGAACTCTTAACAGAGATACGGGAATATGACGGATCAACTGACGTATCTGCATTTATAGACCAAATCATAAGAACGAGCAGGCAGCTAAACACAGATCCAGCGATCGCCGCATTAATTAGAAAAGTGTGTGCGTCAAAATTGAAAGGAAGAGCGCAACAAGTAGTAGAACGACACCAAGTCACCACAGCCGTGCAGTTAAAGGAATGTCTAGAAACACATTTTGGTAGATTAGAACTCGAATATGACCAGTTATCCGAAATAAGAAACGCTATGCGACAAAAACCCGGAGAACCAGTTAAAAATTACGTATATCGATATAATAATATCAATATGCGTATACAAGTAGCAATAGACAGAGAAGGCGGAAATTATAAAGAAATGCACCGCATATACGAAGCCGATAAAGCCGACTCGCTGTATAACAACAAAGACCGCACACTCTTCCCATAGCTTATCAACAAGCTATGTACGAGGAGCAAAGGAAAAGCGAGGACGAAAAACTTCGTGCTAGAAATCGCACCGATTTAACGTACAAATATTCGGATCAAAGGAGAGAGCGAGAGAAAAGAGACAGCCGATCTAAAGACAGACAAGCACGCTCAAGTGGATATCATCTAAGGGATAGATTTGACTCAGCATCACGAGAAAGATATCACAGCGACAAACAAGGAGATAGTCATTATCGGAGTGATTCACGGGGCCGGTACGAATCCCGCGATAAAACGCCTCCAAGAGTGACCTTTGAAAAAGGTGATAAGCCCTCATAGCCTACTTGCTCACACTGTGGAATATATGGGCATGACAAATCTAATTGCTATCGATTGAAGAATTCCCAAAACCGAAATTTTCCAATGCCAGCCTCAAAACATCACTTGATGGACGAAACGGATCATCGATGGATGAAAGACGACCCTCCTCAATGTTATTGGAACGACACAGGGATGCAATCTACCCCTCCAATGGAAAACACTGGCATCTATGGCTTCAACCAACAGGAACAAAGGGACGATTACTAAAGTTTCTAGTAGACACCGGAGCGGGACTTTCAATAATAAAGGATTCCGTATTAGATAGAAAAACATGTAATCCGATTAGACAGCCAATACATGAACGAAAAACGATTCAAATCGTCGATGGACCACATACTATGTACGGACAATGCAGACTTAACACTTTTGGAAAAGATTTTATATATAATGTAGCCGCAGAATCATTTCCACTCGATGCTGACGGACTTTTGGGCAGAGATTAGTTGAAAAACTATCAAGCAGTAATAGATACTACAGAAGAGACAATAATTATTAGAGACGAACATAAGCATAATTTGAGATTTAGATTCAACGAAGAACTCACTCAACTGCCGCCTGCAATCAATATTCTAACGGTAAAAATTAATAAACCGGATGGAGATTACATCATCACGGATGATAAAAATTTAATTACACCTGCAATCTATCATGTAAAAAATGGAAAAACAAAGATAAGCTGTAGCAACCATTCGGATAAACAAATAAATATATGCACCGATCTACAAATTGAAAAGTTCGAAGAAAACATTTCAATATTAAATAATAACATTCCAAATAAACAGCGAAAATTACTTTTACAACAATTATACTCTCGACATAGTAATGTATATGCAACCCGAGAAAGAGACGAACTCACAGTTGAAAATACGCGACTCTCACATCTACCGCAAGATCAAGCCAATGCCATCTTATCACTTGTCAAAGCTTACTCGGACATATTTCAACTAGAAGGAGATCCTGCACCTTCGCTCGATGACGTGTATCACCGTATAGATCTCACTACGTCGCAAGCGATCATTTCAAAACTGTATCGACACCCACTGTCATTGCACCGTGAGATCGATAAACAAATAGTAGATCTTGAAGAAAAAGGAGTAATAGTTAAATCCAACTCACCCTTTCTTTCGCTCGTATGGTGTGTACCAAAGAAGATGGACGCCTCAGGGATACAAAAGTACAGAGTAGTGATCGATTTTCGCAAACTAAACGAGTATACGCTTCAAGATAACTATCCGTTGCCCTCAATAGATGAAATTTTAGACCAATTAGGAGAAGCACGATATTTCAGCGCATTTGATCTCGCCAACGGATTTTATCAAGTACCGGTTTTACCTGCACATCGGGAACGAACGGCGTTTAGCACGCATAAAGGCCATTGGGAATTTAGACAAATGCCAATGGGACTCAAGAATGCCCCCGCGACTTTCCAACGAATAATGAATCTAAAATTACAAGGACTGATTGGGACAATATGCTTTGTATATCTTGATGATATAATAGTTTATTCAAAGACATTTGAAGAACATTTACAAAATCTACAGACGTTATTTCAACGACTTAAAGAAACAAAATTAAAGTTACAACCCGATAAGTGTGAATATGTAAAAGCAGAATTAGAGTATCTCGGACACTTAATCACTGAAACCGGAGTTTTGCCAAATCCAAGCAAAGTAGAATGTATACGAAACTACAAACAGCCCAGCAATCAAAAGGAAGTGCGACAGCTATTGGGCCTTTGCGGTTATTACAGGAAATTTATTAAGAATTATGGCAAAATAATCATACCTCTTAATAAACTGATGTGTAAAGATCGCAAATTTGAATTCACAGATGAGTGCAAAGAAGCTTTTCAAATACTTAAAGAAACATTAACTTCAGCGCCTATATTACTCGGTGCAGTATTAAGCCAAGGAGACTACAAAAAGGGAAAGGACTTGCCATGTCCATTTGCATCACGAGCACTCAATGATGCAGAGAAAAATTATTCGACACAGAAAAGGAGTTACTTGGAGCAGTCTGGGCTATACGACACTTCAGACACTTTTTATATGGAAAACCATTCGTCCTCATAACGGATCATGCATCTTTAGCCGTTTTAATTAAAACAAAGTCGCTAGAAATAGGTTCGAGAATATTCAAATTACTTCTCAAAATAGCAGACTTTCAACCAATGATCGAGTACAAGAAAGGAAAATTAAATACAAACGCAGATGCACTTAGCAGAGCATTCTATACTGACACTCACTGCAATATTACTTGGACATGAGACAGCTACCCGGGGTTCATCATCACAAGGGAAAAATGGGACTCGACACCTGCAACAAGATTACTAGACGAATCAGTTGAACGAGGAATCAAGGCGTTCGAGTTCAACTTTACACCACAGGAGATTGAAAATTTAGTTAGTCTTTTGAGAACAGCGGCAAAAACAAAAGGTATTAATAAATTATACATTAAAAGAAAACATCGCTGTCCGATATTACCCGCAGCATCTGAAGTTCAAAATCTCGATTCCTCCATTGGATCAAACACAACCACCGAACAGCCCGAAATTTACAATGAGCCCCCGTCACCAGCAAACAGCGTCAAAGACTCGGATTTACCTCTAGCACAACGACAACCTCGGGCACGTGGTAGACCGAAAATAAAATCACAGATTATAATTAATCATAAATGCAAAGGCGATATTGTTCTAGAGCCCTCTGTGGAGCTCATAACTAACCCAATGCCTGTAATAATAGACATACTCAATAAGCTAAAATTTGACGAGACACTAGAGATGAGAAAAATTGATCAAAAAACCTCTCAAAAGTTGATACAAAAATTCTTGGAAATAGCTAGGAAGATGAGGCGGCCAACTCTTTATATCAAAAGCACTGAGCGACAACACGTAAGCAATGAGGCCACCCAAAAAATATTATTGGGTAGAGCGCATGGCGAAACACATTGGAAACAATACTAAATATACAACTATCGACAGCATAAACACCTGCTCACACAACGATCAAGGAAGACTTTGCAAGATTCAATTATTTCCAAAACGCCTAGGATCATTGGATAACTGCGAAAGACTGCTTCCAAATGACGCAACAAAATGCCCAGCAAAATATTTCGCATTATCACAACACTTTATACAAAGGTTAAATAATACAAGCTTTTACATATTGCCTACCAGTGAATTGCAACTCAGCCTTTTCTGTCTCCTACGTGAGGGACTTGCGAATAGAGCAACCAACAATCATACAATTATCTGATGGATGTTTTCTTACTTACGTTGACTACAGACTAGAAATAACTCATGACGTACGTATCTTTACAGAAATATACCCAAAAATAGACATTCCATCGCCCCCTAAGAATACCTCATTTGTGATCCCTACATTAACCTTACAGACATACCATTTAGAAAATCTACACACAAAAGCAGCAAACTTGAAACAAATAGAATACGAGCTTGAAATATTGTCTAACCAACAACGCAATCACTCTTATATCACTACTGCTATAGACTACTTACATTACGCCGGATATATATCACTTGCATTGATAGCAACTGTTATTGGCTATAAAATAAAATTATTTAGCACCATAGCTACGCTTAGAGAATACATTTTTATAAGATCAGCGAGATATTGTTGTTGTCATAATCGCGCAACTACTTCAAACGTAGTTACGTATACCCAGTGTACCAATGTTAATACCGCCGGTACTTCAATTGATACAGACACTACTCACGTGCCTTCAGCACCATTACAGAAACCAGCTCTATCACAGTGCACTAGCATAATTCCGCCACAATACTCAAACATACCTCCACCGCAATACGAAAATATGTTGTAAAATTCTCGAGGACGAGAATTATCCGAAGGAAGGGATTGTCAAGTAGAATAATCTTATTTGTAGCGGTTTCTCACGTAGGCATGTAAGTTATCTCCCAAGATAGTGTCAAGTAAAATATTCTCATTAGGAGCTGTTTCTCACGCCGATATGTGAGTTATCTCCCAGGATAGGTCATGCGAGCGACTCTTATACACATACATAACGCATAGAATTTCTTATATAGAAAGATAAAACAGCATACAGATAGCACTAGATAATAAGAGCTGCGATGCCTATAAATACGTGAGCCTATAAGGGACCAGCAGTTCAGTAATATAGTTAAATTCATCGTGTAAGTACATCTCTCAGGAGCTCTGTCACTATATTGCAATAAAGATCAGACGAATATATCTTTGTCCAATATTCATTTTCTGCCTTCCTTGACGCCAAGATTCCTGTAAGTACTCACACGCGCCTTCAACTCGACCATTTGCTACCATCGCGTGAAATACTCATCTCGAATAGATGACACATGGTTCAAAACTAGTGAAAACCCACATGGTAATGCTTCATTGAAAAATTCTACCGCACCGACCGTATTCACCTGACATACAGGCTTCTGATTTTTATCTCTTCCATTAGATGGCACACGACCTAACTGACCAGCCGATTGATTCTAGGTCAAGCATTATAGCCTAAAAAGTGTCTCCATTTAAACCTATGCGGGGAGCCATAATTAAGTATAATAAAATCAAGTATTAATCTGCTCACAATTATGGCCTAAGGAATGGACAAACAATAAATATTATAATGATTGTATATAATGTGATTATAGCGTATACTATAATGATGTATTATATCATAAATAAAGTAAAAGAAGAAAAGTAATATAGAATAATGTAAGACAATAATTTTGTGAAAGTCTAAAATGTTACTTTGTTAAATGCAAACATCAACGCTTAAATTGGATGAGAGTTAGGTATGAGAAAGTTAAGCTAGTAAGATTGGGTAAAATTTTTTTCGACCTATTTTTTGAAACTTTTTCTGAATATTTTTGATGCACTTAACAATGACACGTTAACGTACAACAGATACTGGATTCGAGTCGAAGGAATCAATAACATATTAGACTTATAATGATCTAAACCGCACAAAATTATCATTGAATATTAATTTAATTAAGCGATGAAACGCGTTATCCACCAATCTCAATCTTATTACATATCTGGGGCACTCGAATACTCGATTGGCGTACTTATTACTTGTTAATTAATTTCCTTTTCGTCCATTCTTCATAATATTTATAAATTGCTATTTTTAATACATAATAATTAACATTTCTATTTTTGATCTATTAACTTTAAGTAAAAATTTTAAATTTACCAATTTTTTAATTTATATTTTAAACTGCTAAATATTACGTATCTTTGTATGGATTAAATACATGTACTGACAAGAAATGTGTATACTAATTTATATATCTACCTCAATCGGTATTTAATTTATTATGTGAATCTATTTTATAAACAGAATAAATACAAATTAAATATGAATTTATAAAGTTTATGTGCATACTATTAAGAAAATTCGATTAAATTATATTTTAATAATGATAATCTTTATTACATACTATCAATATTCAGTTGAAAAATTTCTTTAAAACAAAAAGACATTGTATTTATAAGTAAATCACTTTAATTTTTTCAGTGGAATAATTTAGGTAGGTGATGTAATATTCTTGACAACTATGAAAATTTAAGAGAAGCGGCAAATAATGCTGCTATAGCTTGAACTTTATCTCCTTTAAACTTTCGCAGTTCGTAAATAACTTGATGTCTCGGAAATCCAAGAGCAACAATTTCATCTACAGTAGCTTTTGTAAATGGATCAGCAGCATTAATAATATTATCTGCAAATTTTTTCTCCGATTGAATGGGATGATTAGAAATTGTCGTAACAGTGCCTCCTAAAATAAATATAACACAGAAAAAAATCATTTTTGTTCAACAGTTATATGGTAACATATAAAAATAGATATAATCTTTAATGTAATGTATATTTAATTGTAGCAAGAAATATTATATAAAATTTGATTAACTATTAATAGTAAAAGTGATGCATGAACTAATGAAGATAGTCAGATAGCTTTTGGACTGCTTATAAGTAAGATGAAATAGATGGCTTCCTCATCAATATTTCCAAGTACGCATCAAATCTCTAGTTTTTTTACACTACATCATTAGACTAAATTTTGTGACGTGGTGCCTCCTCTTCGAATGAGGCATGTCTCGAAGGGGCCCGCAGCACCAACCACTGTTTCGGGGGGAGACCTGTTCCCGCAGGTCTTCGCAGTTGTCCTGAAGGGGACCTATCCGGATCAGACGGGGGATCTCGTAGTTATTCAGCATCAAATGCTGGCGGCGATGACAATGGAAGCGGTGCTTTTACCGCTTCAGTTGGTTTCCTCGAGCCAATTCCCGCTACTCCTTCACGGAATGGACGGCGGGTCGCCCAGGCGATCGAACGGTGGCGGGTTTCTCCACCACCATTGCTTTTGGCACCAAATTTACTACCGTGGCGGGAATGTGTTCGGTGGCAGGAGCGGCGGAGCCCTTGAGCTGACCCATGACTATTAGCGCCAAGATGGCTATATTGGCCTCCATACTTCTGAAAGAGCTTCCGGGAACTTAGGTGCATTCGATCTCGCAGAAATTTCTCTTATCGTATCAGTCTGTCAGTCAGCGTCAGGCCCTTGCCGCTATCACGGTTAGGCTCTTCCGGATCAAATCTGCAACAATGTATTGCCGTATTGAGAACATGTCGCAGTTCCGGTAAATTCTCATCTCAAGTACGGTGATTCGTGCCCACGTATTAGGCAATCATGGCCGTTTTCGGCGTGCAGTTAACCTTTTCTCCGGGTTGACTTCGGATTACATAGAGAATCTTCCAGTTAACAAAAATCGAGTCACATTCTCCATCAGAAGAAGGTAGGAGATTCCCATCGAAATAGGATTAGATCTACTAGAGCATCTGCAACGGTCCCCTTGGTAACAGCTCGCATCAGTTTGAGTTCTATCCAGCAACTGAATGTATTCTCGAATACCACTACATGTTTCTACAGGTAGTGTGCCGAATGCAGGCACAGCATTTCCCACTCGACAAGGCGTCCGGAACATCATTTAAGGAACTATTGGTGTGCACGATTCTCATTCTTGCATATCTAGTGCCCATCGGGGTAATCGTTCAGTTGGGTCTCTTAGATTCTTAAGTCATTTTAAGACGCTTCAGATAAAGCCTTAATTTTTTAATAGCCCATAGTAGGGCGAGACACTCAGTAGTGGTGTAGTTTTTTTTTGGCAGCGTTTAGTAGGCGTTTTCCATAGTGCTCATATCCTTCTTCGTCCTCTTGGATCAGGATTACACCTATGACATAATTGTTTGCGTCGTTTTGAACTATAAAAGGCTTAAAGAAATTTGAACATGTAAGGACTGAGGTCGTTGTAAATGTGTCCAATGCCATTGGACCTTCTACAGGATCCTAACGAGGGAACCTCTGACACCATGGAGATAAAATGGGAGTATCGTTTAACATCTCTCAGGAATGTACACAGTTCCTTCAGATTCGTTGGGATCTGTATTTCTCAGAAGCCTTCTGTAATCCTTCAGCATCAAAACGACACCCCAAAAAACTACGCTGGAGCAAAAAAATTCCCATTTTTCCCTATTTATTTCTAGCTCTGCCTTGACTATGGTTCGAATCATGTATTCTAACCATTTTAGGTATTCTTCAAACGTTTGCACCACAACGATAAAATTATTTATTTATGTGACTCTCAATGAGCGTGGTTTAGTCATGGGTTAATCTTGGCTGAGGAACAACATCGTTCACCACCACCATTACACACGCACATTGTTTATCCGGGATTGCCATGATGTTTGCGTATTTCCCATATATCCTTGGGCCCAGCGATTTCCGATTGCCTTCTTCGAAGCTCCGTCATTCCCTTCTGTCACACGCCACAGACCCTTCCTTTAGCCTAACTTCGAAGGCCTATTTTTGGAAGGAGTATGCCTAAGATAAGCGAGTGCTCCATCTGGCGAACTATACGTAGCTCTATTTCATCCTTAACATGTTCAAAGTCGAACACCACTTTTAGAACGTACAGCATTTATTATTAGCGGGTTCATTATTATCTATTAGCGGGTTTTGAAGGGAAGTACATTGTACTTGTGTATGAATAATACTTAGGCTCTCGGGCCAAACAGAGTTCTAACAAGGTTTCTCCCCAACCATATTCTAAATAATCATCGATTGTTTGCTTGGACTCCGGTCACCGCCAGATCGTGAGGGTCTTGATCAGGCACAATGGTACTCTCTTCGGAACCCTTGGATGTCATTAGTCTCCAGTAGAAGAATTGGGTTTTCCGGCTATTCCGGCCCTTCCTCTAACCTCTCAGCTGATGAGCCGTAGGATATGGATTCGGGGTAATACGGGCTCCGGGACCTTTGCTTTTGTTCTTAATTGTAAGTACACGCCGGAGCAGGCGCCCTTGCAAGTATACATGCAAGCGTACATTCTATAAACTTTCCCATGTAATTCGTACAACTTGTAAACCTTTGCATCGAAGGCAAACCTTCCTTAGGAATGCTGCATGAGCGTCACGCATATCAGACAGCTCAACGGTGGTAGACCTCCATGGGGATTAATCCAACGAATTCGGATCAGTCCAGAAGTTGTCCTTGACGGTTGACCATCCGATTGTTCAAGCTGCAGAGAGAAGATGAATGAGCTGCCATGAGTGGGATATAACTTACATTTAGTACGGGATGCCTGGCCTTCTGTAACACAACCGCTTCATCCTCATCTACCTGTCACAACTCAAGGGGAGATTTGGCCTTCGAGGCATTCTTTCTCGGGGGTTTCATTGCGGGCGGGAAACCCTGAGCTACGGCTACGGCCACACTTGCTGCTGTTGAATAAACCCATTTCTGCTTTTTTTCCATAATCTAAATCCCTAGTAACTCGAAGGTTCTAGTGCATTCTTAACCAGTTGCGGTTTATATTGGTGATTGTTCCCTGCAAAAGTTCTCCGAGCAAAATGGTCGTGTTCCGAGAGTCCCCGTCGAGGTTCACAAAAAACCGATATTTGTTTCGAACTCGCCCCAGTAAAATCCCCAGTATGTAATAATCTAGTATAGGATTTCGGAAGCATATGGTTTACGTATGAAATTTTCCTATGGATTCCGCTCCACTTGGCCTAAGTGGCCGAACGAGCTCTTTTCAATACAGATCTGCCCTTGGTGGAGTCACTTTCAGATACGGTAGTAGTCGGGCGAACTTTTGGATCTTTCCTCGCCATCGAGTATGTGCGGTGTCCGCTTCCTCCCCTATCAGTGCAAAGGCGGGATTAAACTGGATCCAGAGAACGCAGAAATCCCATTAACTCCCCTTATTTCGCGGATACACTCAGGGAATTCCTCCTTTCCATCCGTACGCGAAGCTATGTTCTCGGTAAGTAAACATTCACCTCAGACCATCTTTCATCGGACCTGTATATGTCCATCCTAAGATTATCTCTCTACTTAGCCTCGATAAGTTAGCGTCTTCTTGCCTCTACATATCTACCGGCCCTAAAGCGGCTATTGAAGTAACGTAGTTGGAGTGAGACTGTTACCTGACGAACCCGATGCAAGTCTTGCGAACAGGTAATCAACAAAAACCGCGTTGGTACTCCTTCCGCCCCTCTCAAACCGCGCATGCCTCACTACCAAACGACGCCACGTCATACGCACCCCAGTACCGCGCCATGTCGTCGCGAAGTGCCCCCACTACTGGAATCAGAGCAGTCACAGCCAACAGCACAAAACCCAGCGAACTGGCCGACTCGAGAGCACTCGCTCGCCAACCCTCGAGGGGACTTAGAGCGTGCAGGCACGCCACCGAGAGCCGGCAGACCAATAGAGTCGCTCCGCGACCCTGGGAGGTTGGCCCAGATTATGAAACGAATGGCCTACGCCCCGGTCACCACCGGACCCATTCGCAGGTCATATCCCCTCGTCACGATCACCGATGTCGAAGCAACAGCCGGCGACGGGAGATGCAGAAGTTTCACAACCACTAATATACATTCCAATCGGCCGTTTTCAGGGCCAAGGAACCTGACTACCTCATACCCCACCGGACCGGCACTCCACGAGGCCACTGGAAACAAGAGTTGCAAGAAGGAAATTTTTCTGTGAGAAAAATTAAAATTAAATTTCATTAAAATTTATGCTAATCTTATCCCTAATCTAGAATGGAATCGTATTTAAAATCCGGAAATTCCTTGCCCAACTATCTTTAGCCTCACTAGACTCGAGAGTTAATTACCGGGAGTCGAAGGCCGTAATCCGAGGCGTGCATGGGGCTATTTATTCAAAGCACCTCGGGCTCCTTGTACGGCCCTGTGAGCAAGCCGAAGACAGACCAAAGTCAACTATTGGCGTGCAGACTCTCCGCTTGTAGAGGCTGCTCGCTCGTTCTCCTCTAGCCAGTACCACTCTACCAGCTTCAAGGTTTCCCGCCGCTCGACGCTCGTCTCGCGCGATCGAATAGGTGCGGGGGAAGATTACGTTTACTTCTTTACTTCGTGTAAACAATATTTATTTGTGGCAAGCGAACAAACGGCTGTTGCCTATAGGTGGCTTCTCTCGCTGCTGCGGGACGAATGCCCGTGAAGAATGGGCTCCCTGCTGTGCCTTGGACTGCCCGGAAAAGCTGGGCCAGATAACTTGTACAAGTATTTATGTGCTCAACTAATAATTCTAAAATAACGTTAGGAAAGAGACGTAAAAAATTTCTAAGGGAGATTTTATGTTATACGGGATATTTGGCTCAAAATGAATAATGAATGCTGCAACTTTTTTCTGCTTTCCTATTTTCTCCACACTTAACCGTCAGAAAAGTCTAAATACATAATACTCTAGATACTACAGAAATAAGTACAACTATGATTTTTTATAGGGATTTCTACTACTTGTCAGATGAGACGTAGAAAATCATGTAAACGATAATCTGCTAAAAAGACTATGCAAAATGAGAGGAATCAGAGTATAAAAGAAGAGGATCCAACGATTGGAGTGAGTTGAATTTTAGTCAGAAAATTAAGCCTACAGAAGTACTCGTATCGAGGACAACGACAATTGAGTAGCTTTCTAAATATCGGTCTAACATTGCCTACCACTCTCATAAACTCTCTATCTCTGTCCCCCAACTGCGAACCTGCATCTGAGCGTAAGGTACTGCTACGCATTGTCACGGTTACCGGGTGGCTAAGCTCGCCCCGGCTTCCAGCACCACGCGACATAAGGACTTTCCGTCCTCTTCGCGCTCGATGTCGCCGCACAGAAAACTTTTTGAATTAATAAATATTTATTATATTTTACAAATAATCAAACGGACAATTTGATCGACGCTAGCTACTCTAACTATCGTTATCTATTCTCTCTCTCTCTCTCTCTCTCTCCCGCTCTCCCGACGCGGATGATCGCACGCGCGCTACACAAAATATATATTTCAATATGACTTACTTCGGCGGCGGCGGCGATCTTTAACTTGGCGGGAATGCCCTCCGCCTGGTTGTTGGCGCTATCTACTTGTTGCGCCAATCTGCAGCCACTAGGGCGAGTTCTAATCGTCCCAAGTCCGCAAACTCGAACGACAGGTGTGTGCACTTGCACTTCGGTGCACTGCTCTCACTCTCTCTCTCTCTCTGCTTCTTTCTCTCTCTATACTCCTCTCTCTCTCTCGCTCTATTAGTTATTTCTAAGCGCGTCGCGCGAAAAGCGTGGCGCTTCGCCGCTAATCGTCTCGGGAGAAGCCGTGTCCCGAGACACACTAACTCAAATCGTGCGATCGAGCAAGGATCGAGGGCCGATCGCGCGCCTAATTGCCCTCTCTCCTTGATTAGCCGGCGACATACGACAATTACCGCGGTGCGCCGAATTTCGTGCAGCTAAGTGCCCCCCACTCAGCACATGGTCAAGGCTATGAGCACGAGCTCAGTTCAGCGGCCACCACGGCGAGATACTCGTCGCAATACCCCCCCCCCCTAAACTTCACATCTTCCCAGATGCTATGTTTATTCTTCAGGTTGGTCGCCGCCAACCTTGCACGCTTATTTGGCTACTCCGCTTCACCATTATTCTACAATTAACTACTTATTGTTAATATCACAAGAAACTAAGCGTGCAAAGTTGGGCCAACAACCAGATTCGGAAGGGGCGGTGGCCTCTGGTGTTATCGAGGCCACCTTCGCTAACTCTACGCTACCACTCTTCCGCAAGGTTGCGACGAGTATCTCGCCGTGGTCGCCGCTGTACTGAGCTGGTGCTCGCAGCCTTGACCATGCACTGAGTGGGGGACACTTAGCTGCACGAAATTCGGCGCACCGCGGTAATCGTCGCGCGGGCCGCGGCGGCTAACTAAGGAGAGAGGGCAATTAGGCGCGCGATCGGCCCTCGATCCTTGCTCGATCGCACGATTTGGATCAGTGTGTCTCGGGACACGGTTTCTCCGGAGACGATTAGCGGCGAAGCGCCACGCTTTTCACGCGACGCGCTAAGCAGTAGTTAGAGAGAGAGAGAGAGAGAGAGAGAGAGAGAGAGAGAGAGAGAGAGAGCGGTGCACCGAAGTGCAAGTGCACTCCCCAGCTCGAGGTTGAGTTCTTGGGAGGGTTAGATCTCGCCCTTGTGGCTGCAGATTGGCTGAACAAGAAGGTAGCGCCAACAACATGGCGGAGGGAATTTCCCGCCAACTTAAAGATCGCCGCCGACGCCAAAGTAAGTGGAATTTATATATATATATACTTTGTTCAGTTTGCGCGCGATCATCCGCGTCGGGAGAGAGAGAGAGAGAGAGAAAGAGTTATTAGCTAGCGTCGCGCCATTATTGGCATTTGTTTGTAAGTTTTATAATAAATATGTATTAATTTAAAAGTCGAATATCCGTGTAGTCATTTCGCGCGCCCTTTTTCCCATTTTTCGCGTTCCCTATAGCAGCGAACACCCAGGCTCGCCCCGCCGCGTCCGCGGATTTTCCGTGCGACGACACGATCAGGAGGAGAGGACGGAAAGTCCTTAAGTGGCGTGGTGGCTGGGAGCCGAGGCGAAATTAGTCATCCGGTAACCGCCACGTGACAAGGTCTACAGCTAATTCGGGAGGTCCCGGAAGAATTGAGCCAGTGCCGCTCGCATCCACACCCTATCCTCAGACTGAGCACTCCGGAGCTCGCTGAGAAGCAGCCTGGCTCTCTGTACTCGTTCCGCGACCGGAACGTGTGGTGCCAGAGTGCGCGATGCCACGGTGGCTCCTACCATGGCTTCCAAAACCACCCGAGGCGGCGCACGCAACCTCCTTTGCACCGAAGCGCTTACCGTTCGCAGCGGTGGTTGGGGCTTCGAGGCCTTCAGGCGCGGGGCTATCGGTGGTGGCGCCAGTGCCATCTCCGATCGCGGAGATTGGTGCCGGCGCTTTCCGCCCTTACCGACACCCGAAACCTCCCAACCTCCCGCGACGTCCGTATTTACACTCGGCGCAACACGGGCATCCACACGGGGATGCGTTTGGGGGTGGCTCTCCCGGATCCGCCGGACTTCCATGCTCGCCAACCACGCTGCGTGCGTCTCACCACAACGTGGGCAGGTGTTCTGGGTTTTCCCTAAACGCCCACAGTTGTGGCAATACACCGAGTGCAGGGGCCGGGGACAATAGACACGATTGTGCCCCTTCCGCCAGCAACGGTGGCACGAGCGTGGTGGCGGCTTAACGACCGGATCGACGGGCACGTCCATCCTCCCACGGAACATGCAACCTTACCCCAGCTCACCGGGATCACTAGCTTGCGCGGATCGACTGGTGTCGACCGTGTCAGCAGCGTTCAGACCAGGCTGCCTGTCCCACGCAACTCACAGCCTTGAGGCCGGACTCAACCTTCCTCTCCCCTATCTCCTCCTCGTTCGTAAGGACACTCGCGCTCGCGCTCGCGATTGCGGATGCGGACGCGGGCCCTCCCCCCTTCAGCCTCTTCCTCCGCTTCCTCTTTCCCGCGGAACGCTCAGAGGTCTGCCCCGCCGCCGATGTTGTGGCCAGGGGCAAGATTACGCCTGGAGTCGACTCTCGCGGCAGTGCCGTGTAAAGGCGCTCAAAAGTTTCATCCGCAGGCGTCAGGCTTGAGACGTAGTCATCCATCTCGAGCTGACATCGCGGATTCTACTTGAATCGGCGCCTCGCCATCAGCCTCTGCCGCATCGCCTCCTCCCGACGCAAATCCTCGGCGAATCAGGTGGGAAAGATGTTGCGCGGGACCTCTTCTCGCCCTGCCGGAGTCTCCATGGGCTCGACAACAGGGCTGGCTGGCTCAACCGCCGCAACCGCAACTTCTGCTACGACGGCCGCCTGCCCGTCATACACGGGCGGCGTAACCGCCACGCTACTGCTCTCGCCGGACGTCGACGGCTGCAGGCCTGGGCCCGCAGATGGAGATGCGGCCCCACCGCTCGTCGACTCCGGCACCTCCGTATCCTCGTCCGAGGCGTCGAGGAGCAAAGCCTCTTATTCCGTCGGTACGCTGTTCCGGCGAGCTTGCAGCTCCAGCCGGATCAGCCTTTCGAGGCACTCCTCGTCGGTCTTGACTTGCACCCCCGGAGCTGGCTCGACGGGGGTGACTCCTCCCATTTCATCGCCGTTCGCCACCTGCAAAATGCACTTACACTCAAACTCTACCACGACACATGAACAGATATTGACTTCCGACACTTCGTCGGTCGGCACGTTAGCTCGCCTCGGTGGTATATACCGCTTTAGGTGCTGAATATGCACCTTAGAGGTCTTCCGGCCAGCATCTTCGACAAGAAAGACTGTGCAACCAAGCCGTTCTTTTATCTCGAAGGGACCAAAATATTTTGGTGCCAGCTTACCGGAGACTCCCTTTGCAGCATCCGAAAGCGTGCTCTCGCGCCTCCATACAAGGTCGCCCACCTGAAACGACGCGCCTCTTTTATTGAGGTTATACGGTCGAGAGTTGCGCTCTTGGGATTCATCGTTATGTTTCCTCACAAGATCCCAAAGAACGTCCAATCGTTTCAGACGGTGAAGCTAATGCTCAGGGTCGACACGAACAACTACCTTCTCTCCCTCAACTTCACGTCGCAAACTCTTCACTGGCTGTGGGTCGCGCCCGTAGTTCAAAAACGCTGGCGAGACTTTTGTGCTAGCTTGCACGGCTGTGTTAATGGCATGTCGAAACTCATACAACTGCTCGTCCCATTGACGATGATCAGCCTCGACGAACGTGGCACTGATCGTTTTCAACGTCCGATTCGTACGCTCAACCGGATTGGCTTGGGGGTGCTGGGGAGGCGTGGTTACATGCTTTACACCAAAATCCTCCAACATCTCCCGGAGATGCTTATTAACGAACACTGTACCATTGTCTGTCAATAAGAACTCGGAAGTCTCCCACCTAACAACACCAACTCTTCAAAAGCTTTCTCCACTGCCTTCCCGTTAGCCGCACGCAATGGTTCCAACTCAATCTACCTCGTAAAAGATCCTGAAACACTACAATTTATTTATATTGGCTCTTACTACGAGGCAGCTCCATCACGTCTGCAGCCACCACTGCCCATGGCCTCTCAACGATTCACCTATCCATCAGCCCATGAGGACCCGCCTGAGAGACTTTATAGCGCTGGCATTCACTACACTGCTGCACGTATGCACGCACTCGGTAATAAAAACCAGGCCAATAATACTCCCTCTTTACCCTGTCGTAAGTCTTCTCGATTCCAAGATGACCTGACGATGGGTGGCGATGTGCCTGCTCAATCACTCCAACTCTATACTCGTCTGGTACGACGAGTCTCTGCCCCTCCTCTTGAAACGAGATCGGATCCAAGATCTCACCAGGAGAATAACGATACAGCATGCCAACCACTACTTTCCATCCCGGAAATTTTCGAGGGCAACGCTGAATTTCGTTTATTCTCTCAAGATACCAAGGATCCGAGATCGTCTCAAAATTCGCCACAATCGCTATCTCTGTATCGATCCCTCTAGAGAGAGCATCAGGAACCTTGTTGAGTGCGCCTTTCGTATGCACAATCTCAAAGTGTCACTGCAGCATCTCGAGGGCCCAACGCGCTAGCCTCCCTGTAGGGTCTTAAGATTCTTAAGCCACGTTAGAGAGCTATGATCTGTTTTAGCAACAAATTCATAGGCCTCCAAATATGGCCTCAATTTCTTAATCGCCCACAGTAATCGTCGTCTTCCGACGTAGTATAATTCATCTCAGCCGGATTTAAAACACGGCTGATATACACCATCGGATGCTGAAACCCATCGTCATCCTCTTGAGTCAAAACGGCTCCAATTGCGTAATCACTAGCATCGCTTTGGACCGTAAATGACTTAGAAAAATTCGGACGAGCAAGCACAGGGGCCTTTACAAGCGCTTTCTTCGAAGCATTAAACGCAACCTCTTGTTCTCTCTGCCACTCCCACGGTTGATCTTTCTTTAGCAACTTCGTTAGGGGCACTTGAAGCTCGGACTCTTTCTCAATAAACCGTGCGTACCAGCCCACCATACCCAAAAACGTACGCAACTCTTTCACATTCTTGGGTGCCGGATAGTTCAGGACCGGCTCAACCCTTTCCGGGTCAGGCCTTAATCGGTCAGCATCCAGCCGGTAACCTAGGAAACGCACACTCGGACAACAAAACTCACACTTCTCACGATTCACCTCGAGTCCAGCTTCCACAATCTACGCAACACAAACTCTACTCATTTCAGGTGCTCTTCGAACGTTTGCGTAACCACTATCGGATCGTTCAAGTACGCGAAAACGTGAGGTTCTACCTCGGGTCCAAATAAGGCCCCGATTAACCTACAAAACGTCATCGGCGCATTTTTAATCCGAAGGGTAAACGAACGAATTGCCATTGACCGGAGCCAGGCACAGCAAAAGCTGTAAATTGCCGGCTAACTTCAGTCAAGAACACCTGGAAGTAAGCTTTCTTTAGGTCGATCTTAGAGATATACCTAGCTTCGCGCAACTTATCCAAAATCGAATCTATATTCGGCAAAGGATAGTTATCGCGTATAGTCGTCTTATTGACATCTCTAAAATCTATACAAAACCTATAGCTCCCTTCTCGCTTTATAATCACTGGTGAACTACACCACTCTCTAGCGCTACGCTCAATAATCCCTTTCTCAAACATCTTTTTCACCTCTTCTTGAGCAAACTCGAGAACCTTGGGAGACATACGCCGAGGCGCGTGTCTCATCGGCACAGCACCCTGGACATCGATGTGATGTTCAATGAGTCTTAAAGCTGTGAAAGTCTCCGGATTTTAGAAGTATTCGTCCTTTCACCAAACCTTCACTTGTTCTCGTTCCCCATCTGGTATCTCAATAATACTACAGCACTGCGAAAATTCTCGGGTCTGTAGTCAACTCACACACCTTCGGGAAAGGACGCAATCTTCCACCAGGAATAGTCCAGAAACATCGTATCAGCGATAACTCAAAACTATACTTGAGACCAAAGTCTACCCCGAAAAGGACAGGGTGACCGGTATCTGGCACGATTCTAAGATCAACTGCATGCTCGATATTCTCTACTTCAAAGAGAACTTCAAGCACTCCAAGGATTTTCCGAGTTCCTCAAGTAACTCCACGAACCGCTAACTGAGCCGGTTTCCATTTATCTTTAAACGCCTTTGCTTCTTCGGGGTCGATTAAAGAAATCATGGAACCTGGATCAAACAACGCACACACATCTTTTCCGTTCAATCGAACCGTTAGGTAATTCAATTGTCGGATATAACTCCGGCAACCGTCTGCTCCTTACTATTCGACTGTTTCGGCACAGCACCCTTTAGTACGCCTGTAGCCAGACGGGACAGCGAATTCCTCAGTGAACTCGCGGATCCTTCACCCGCAACTTTGTTCGAAGCCTCACTGCTGCTTGGTAGCGGCGGAAACTCAGACTAGGTACCTCAATGCGAACTCGATTCGAAGACTTGTCCGGCATTTTATCGCTTACAGGCTGTGGAGAGCATCTGGAGCTCATCCGTCAAATCCTGAGAAGCTCGAAGCGTCTTCTCGAGATGCTCTCTCTCTTTCTCACATTCACTCTCTTTGCTCTCTCAATTTTGACGCTGCTGACGCGATTTTTCATGCCTAACTTCTTTCTCTCGATTCTCCACTACACTCAATCTTCCACTCGTCCTCTCGCTCGCTACCGTTTCCCCGCAGGGCCCAGGGGACGCGTCTGTTGCCCTGCCTTGGCGTTTCCTAGGCTCTCCTTTACGTGCGCACAGTTCGGGCAAGTCCGGAAAACTACTCCAGGGCAGTCGCAACCCTGACACGCTACCTATGGGCTAGCATTTGGGCAGGCGCTCGCGTTGAGTCCGGGAAGTCTGCATTTATAGCAGACTCGCTTCGGGCACATCGAGGCTCTATGTCCAACGCCGTTACACGTGTAGCACTGTCCATAAAACGGAGCATTTGCCACTAGTGTCGGCATTGGAGTCGGGACATGCAGCTGAACATACGACGGCCCAGGCCGTTTCCCTGTCCGTTACCAAAGTCTCGTCTTCCGCCCCCCTGAGGAGGCAGATTCGAGCGCATTGGCGCTATCTGTCCCGTGACGCGACTCTGCTGCTGCTGCTGTTGCCTCGCTATACCCTCCAGCAAAGCAACTTCACCGCCATCACTACTCCCGCTATCACTCGCCGACGTACTCCTCTTCTTCGACGCAGCGGGCGGCAGACTAGGAGTCGTGGATGCAGCATTCATACCAACTCTAGCATCAACCTTTTTCTCCACCTTCTTCTTGCTCGATGACGGGTCGAGTGACGGAGACTCAAACCTATCATCGATCCGCTGCACGTCCTCCAAGCGCTTACCCCACTCAACCAGTGACGGCAAGTCCGGCATATCTTTATCCATGATATATCCACGGTAAGTCGGTAAGATCTGCTCGAAGATCATCTTCTTCTGGTGGCGTTCCGATGGCGAGTGATGCATAGCGTTCGCCTTCGTCTGGAACGCATCCACAAACCTCATTATCGTCTCTCCTTCTCTCTGGCACAAACACTGAAGATCTCTGAGCAGAGTCGAATCACTAACTATCGTACAGTACTTGTTCTGAAAGGCTTGCACGAAAGACTCCCAGTCCACAAACATACGTTGGACGCGGTGTTACCATTTCCAAGCGTCATCCACGAAGGCCGATTGCAAGGAGCCTATCAAACACCTATCCAAAACTCCCAACTGCTCCTTGAACAACTCGAGACCCTTAAGGAAGTCCCACGCTTCCTCCGTATCTCTACCAGCGAAATAAAGACGTGCATCTTGAGACGCCCATCTGCAACGAGTTATGTCGCGAGAACTTACATCTCTCTCTCTACTCGAACCATCATCGCTACTCTTCCGGGCCATGGTTGTTGCCAACTGAAGATCGCCCGTGGCTGACTCAGTTGTTGAAGATAAAACCTGTCGACTGCGACGCCTCGGAGCAGTATCCTCGACCCTTACTCTATCACGACGACTCACTAACTTTTTCGGACGCGGCGCCGACATCAACACAGATTCTTCTTCTGGCGATCCGCTCTGCGAAGAGTCATCCGCATCCGAACTCACAAACACCTTCCTATTCGCTTTCTTTGAAGAAACCTTCCTTTTATTCGGCGTAGAGGCCTCTGCAGGAGGCTTCTCTGTCTCAGCTGAATTGGGCGGCAAACTCGGGCTCTCACCCTTGTGACACGTCGCTTTTTCTAATAATTAGAAAAGGGCCCCGAAAACGGCCCTCTACCTCAGAGGAGGTTCCGCCGGCCTCGGCGGGAAGGCACCGCACAAACGGTGGTCTCCGGCTGCTATTGAAAAAAAAGGGGGGGAAATACAAGGGAGGCTTGGGTTTCGGGTACTGCAAAATATCAATATACGTTGTTCAATTCCGACGCTTTATTTCTATTTTCCTTATTTCTACACACTTAACCCGGCTCTCCCGTATTTGCGGCAGCGCGTCTGCCACTCCTCGTATACGGGTAGCGTGGCGGCTTCGTAGGCTGCTTCTTTCGCGTTACAAAATTACGCGGGGCCTCGCAGGCCCCTCCGCTCGCGTCGCTGTTACGCGGCGGTCTCGCTGGCCGTCTCTCGGCTGCTTCACCGGTCGCGTTCTCGCTCGTGACCGGTCGCGCGCTCGCAGTGCGACCTCCGTCCGCGTTCGCCCGCGGCGATTCTAACTGGTCGCGTCTCTCCTCTTCTCGTTGGTTCACGTCGCGTCGCGTCCCTCCCGAGCACTCCGCCTGCACTCTGAGCTGATGGCTCACTCACCCCGGTTCTCGTCGGCATTGATCCTGTCCGGCGGGCTGTGGATCAGCGGCGGTGGGTGGATGGCGATGGGCTGGCTGGAGCCGGCGGGCTGGTGGGCGGCGGTGGCAGGAGGGCGGCGGCGGTCGCCGGTCGGTGTGGCAGCAGTATGCCGCGGGTCGCCCCTCCTCGGGTGGCACCGGTGGGCCGGTGGCCTCTGCTTGTTAGGGCTGGTGGGCAGTCCTCTCTCGGGACGGTTGGCCGGACCGTCGCCTTCTGCAGGTCTTCCTCCGGGCCGTTAGGTTCCCCGTGGGCAGGCGCCTCTCCACTCTGCTCGCAATACGGGTGGATGGCCGGTGGCTTGGCGAGGTAGAGCTTCTCCCACCGGTTGCGGTCCTCTTCGTCTCAAGGATAAATCCCCCGGTCGCTTGGGAGGCGTCACGACGTCGCTACTTCTATTTCTTCAGTCTTCCCTCGACAACCTCTCGATTCGATCTTCGTCTTCGCACGTCTACTTCAATCGCCACGTCTTTGCGCGTCCACGTCTCAATTAAGTCGGCACGTCTTCGCACGTCAACGTCTCAATTAGTTCTCTACGTCTTCGCACGTCAACGTCTCAATTCCGTCTCTCTCGGGCCGGGGTGCTGACCACAGCGCGGGCCCTTTGTCTTTTCCGATTTTCGGCGGCGGCGCGGCTAGGCGGCCGCAGGCTGCCCCCCCCCCGCGCTCTCCTCCTCATCCCGACGGCCGCCCGGCAGCGGCGGCAATCGCGCCGGCCGGCTTTTCTCAAGATGGCCGATGCCACGGCCCGCCGGTTACGTCGCCTTTCCTCCCGAGGCGGTGTTGCCGCGGCTGCAGGCTTGCAGTATTGCGCGGGTCAGGCTTGTGCGGCCTATGCCTCGGCGGGCTGCGCCAGCCGCTCGCCCACGTGCTCGGGCCTGACTTCTGTACCCAGGTCGATTCTCCCCCCCGACGATTCTTACTCGTTCGAAGGCGCCCGCCCGGAGGTCGCACGGCGGCTACGCGTTACAATATCTCGCTTCCGTACTTCTTCTCCCGCGATTCTCTCTCACCGTGACACACGTCACACCCTTGTTAGCCGACCCACTTGCTAACGCTATAGAAGGAACAACTTGCGTGGTTGCTCCTCTCAGCGTCTGCGGAATACTTTCGCACTGAGAAGCGAAAATTTCCGACATCACCGATGAAACGATCTGCCGCACCTGCTCCTGCATTCGGAGGGTCAGCCCGTTCACCTCAGTCGACTCCGACTTGGAGGTTCCCGGGACATCTACCCCTTGTTTAAAAACAGTCGGGGGATGATCCTTAGGATCAACTCCAATTTCTCGAACGCGAACTCCCGAAGAACTCTCGCTATCCTATCCGGTCGTGCTGGTCGTGATAAATGCCGCGCCGTCATCTTTCGCGGGGCCGTCTTCACGATCCGTCCCTTGCTTCTGGGGAGAAATCGGCGGCAACCACAAATGGTAACAAACCAAAAGAGGGTCCCAATGGTTCGGCGTCGTAGTTGTCATCGTATCCCTCAACCCAGAGAGCGTCCAGCCGAGGCCGGGCAACCATGAGCATAAAACGCCATAAGCGCTGCCGCAACTCATTATGGTCGCCTTGAAAGCAGAGCTTGCTTCGGCACAACTCAATCACAACCCGATATATCGGCATGCCTCGCACATGCCTCCGCAGGCGCCTGGCCTTCGCGGATGCAAGTGGCAAGGCACGCACGCGCTCCATTATACGCTATAGGCTCAAAATCAACAGCCGACGGTCTCTGAGGAGCTCGTTTAAACAGCAAGCTCCTGCTGCCTCCCCGCGCTACGCGCGGCGCCAAGCAGTCGATGCCTGTTCTTCACAGGACCTCCGACAACTACGCACAAAAAGGGAGGGGCGGCCGCGGCTGGATCAGCGCGCGAACACTAACTCGAATAAAATTTTTATTCAATGTGTGACGGGCGGACTTTGCGCGCGCAGGCGAGGGATCAGCTGGGCACCGCGGCCGCGAGGCGGGAAGGGCGCGCGGGAATTCGGAAAAAGGCGCGACCGCGCCGCGGCAGTTAGTTTTTCAGCGAGTCGCTAGGCGAGCGGACTGTCACGGCCAGATAAGCGCGACGCAAAGGAAGTTGAAAGGAGGGAAGGAAGTAGGAGATAGAGAGAGAGAGAGATAAGGAGAGGCGCCCAGCTGACCGAGGCCCCAACACCACCCGGGGACGCGGGAGAGAGCGCGGCGACCTCCCGGCCGGATTGTGGCCGGGACTAACCGACGAGAAGGCGACGGCCAGGTAGGGCACAATATGTATTAGCATGCCCCGCGAATGAGAGAGAGAGACGCGGGCGCGGCCCCCCCCCCCAAAAGCGTGACCCAGTGTGCGGCCCGGCGAGGGTTCGGACGAGGCGAGGTGCCTGTAGGGGCACCAATGCTTCGGCCCGATACCCGGAGGCCCGGAGCCAGCACCGCCGCGAGCCCGTGGGGGCTCGCCGGCCAGGTCGAAAGGCAAGGTGCGTGGTGCCCGGGTGAGGCGCGCGGGGCGAGCGGGCAGCTAACGAATATTGTAAAGGCGAAAGCGGCGGGGCGGGCTTGTCCCCCCGTCGCCTATATTATACAATAAATATATTTTAAACAGATGCCCTCCCGTGTAATTAATTATTTTGCCGGACCCTCCCTCCCTCCCCCCGACTTCACAACCGCCGCGACCGACGTAGGCCAGCCGCCCGGGCTGGCCCGGCCGGGTCCCCTCCGGGGCGACCGCAAGGACCTGCATCAGGGCAGGAGCCGCGACCGGAGAAACACTGGCGTGGGGCTCCGGGCCTAAAAGCACCACGTCACAAATGGCGACCGTGACAGGACGCCGGCATGCGTCCGTGTTAAAGCGGGAAGTCGCGGGCGGGGGGAGTTGTCCCCAGGGTCCCTCGGGAGTTGCGAGGTGAGGAGGCGAGAGGCGGTCGCCCGGTGCTAGGAGGCGGGCCGCCTTCACGTATATTTGTGGCCAGACAGAGCGCCCGTAGGGGTGCCCGTGAATGAAGGTCGCGCGCGGACCTGGAGCGCGCCTTCAAGGGCAAGGTGTCCTTCGATTCCCGCGCGAGACATTGTTGTTGTGCGGAGGTCGCAAGATCGCGCGCGGGCGATGTAAACTTTGCCGCGCGCGGTGACCTCCTCGTCCAGAAGCAAGAGAGGCTCGTGCGGCCGAAAAGCACGCACGAGGGAATCTCCGCGGGGCGCGATCGAGGAGAGTCCGGTTGGGGATCTTCGCGGGACGCGGCGCGGAGGGAGTAGCGCCGAACGGGGAGAGCCCGGTTGGGGATCTTCGCGGGATGCGGCGCGGAGGGAGTATCGCCGAACGGGGAGAGCCCGGTTGGGGATCTCCGCGGGACGCGGCGCGGAGGGAGAGCCCGGATGGGGATCTCCGCGGGCGCGGCCGAAGGAGAGTGCTGAACGTACGAAAGGTAAGCAGCATTCGCCGCGTATTGTACTTGGATGGGTGACCCTCTCGTACGGAAGTTAAGCAGCATTCGCCGCGTATCGTACTTGGATGGGTGACCCTCTCGTATGAAAGTTAAGCAGCATTCGCCGCGTATCATACTTGAATGGGTGACCCTCTCGTACGAAAGTTAAGCAGCATTTGCCGCGTACGGTACCTGGATGGGTGACCCTCTCGGATGAAATTTTTATTTTTCTATGATAATTTCGGGGGATTTCTTTTGTTCTTTTTCAGTCTGAAAAATTTCGGGAAATCCTTCGCGAGCCAATGAGACCGTGGCGTGCAATGGCGAATTTTTTATGTTGGTTTGTTTAAACAAATTAACATAACTAATTCAATTGCGCACGTTACGGATGTCTGACCTCGTTGGTTCCTTTTACGGTTAATAGAGTGGGATGGGCACCCCAGCTTGGCTGCAAAAACAATTGCTAGAATTCGTTTATTTAATTATTATTAATAATTAAATGAACGAATTCGATAATGCTATTGATTTTTGTACTCCCACGATCGAGTTAATAAATGCAGCACTCCAGAATTTCAATAGCCCGTTGTCGTACCTAGTTCAGGTGTGATGGGCATGATCGAACCCCCAGGGAGTGTTACATGGAAAGCGAGTGAGGGGAGGGGAACTCAGTAGATGTGAGGTACTTTCGGGCGCCCGGAGCATCTATGGGCGCGCCTGGCGGGTCACCAGGAAACATCCAGGTATTCCGCCCGGGATGGCCCTTTAGCAACAAGTGTAGTAGGAATAAATAGTTTAAATTTATTAATAAAGTAGGTTTATCTGTTAGGTTAGGTGGATTGTTTGGGGACCAAACAAACGATCCCGGACCAGGTCAGAGTGGCCAAGGAGGGATGATCCCGAGAGTGGGTTGTCTGCCGGGGGAGGGGGGAGGTTTACCTTTCAGATAGCGGTATGAAGCAGCCCGATATTGGGATGTGACTTGAAACCTGCTCGAGGATTTCTTATCACCTCCCAATTTAGAATAAGTCGGTGATTAGTACCGCAATTAGAATCGTCCCGAATCCCACCCTACTAGCAAAACAGCCCAGACTAGCGGGAGATTCGGTGGCCAGCGACCTGTATAGTTCAGGTTTTTTTAGCTTACATTTAGTGTGTGTGTGTGGAGAGTTTTAGAGACAGGGGAGGGATGGAGACAATCAGCCACGCCTAGTGGTGGTGTATCAAAGCAGGCGCGGTGGGAGGTGGGATTGTTTCTTTCGGTCCCCTGGGCTCGGGGTTAGCGAAATCCGGATTCGCGCCCCGATGCTGATTTTATAAATGTTTAGATGTAAGCAGGATCGTGTGTTGTCAGGGATCTTTAGGATAGTAGGTCACTCTCAACCCCTCTGGAGGCTCAGCCGGGAGGGGCGTCGCGTAGCCGATTAAACAGGACAATCGGTACGACGACAAGAGTGTTAAGGGTCGACCCATTCCTTTTCCGATGGCTTAGCCGGGAAAGCGCTATCGCCGAGGACTGCCGATCAGTCGAGGCATGGCAAGGGGTGGGCGACCCCCGATGCGTCTGTTTCCGATGGCTCAGCCGGGAAACACCCCACATGGGAGCAGCCTAGGATCCTGGGGTAAAGGGCGTAGATTTAGCAGTCTAGTGTTCTCCGAGGGCTTCGCCGGGAGAGTGCCGCCTGCTAAAACTGCCAAGGGCAAAGGTAGGGGGCAGCGCTAGACTGCATTCAGAATAACTTAGTATGTAGAACAGGGAATTAGGTTTAGGATAGGGAAGGGTGATTGTCGTTAAAGGGCCAGGTCAAAGGAACATTAAGCTTGCTATCCGGGGGAACGCCCCTTATCCCACATTACCAATTTCGGGGAAATGCCTGCGGGCGTGGGGGGAATACTCCTCTCTCTCTCGACCGTACCAATATTATATATCAATATAAATATTTATTTGTCTATGTTGTATTTTCTTTAATTTGGGGGCCAGGAGATCGTAGGAGTGAATTCCTCCACGTCTGTATTCAGGCGTCCCACCGAATCAAACCGAGGTCGTTGGGATAGTTTTGGCAAAACCAGGGCGGCAGCGAAAGAAAGGTGGACCCTGCGGGGTCAGGAAGGAGAAGGCTCAGGTTTGACGAGCCGGCTAGGGGGATGGAGCCACCACCCCGGGCTCCGTCCGTTAAGGGAGAGCAGCAGGGAAGGTTGGGAGCCCAGGGCGAGGAGGGGCAGGCCCGTTTGGCCAACCCTTTTGCCCGGAACGTGGGCAGGTTCGAGGATGAGCATCAGGACATGCAGGCTTATGAGCTGCAAGTCCGGGCGTTGCTGGAAGACAGGACGGCCAGAAAACTCCGACGGGAGGTATTAGCACTCTCGCTTATGGAGGTGGCCCTTAAATTAGTAACCGGTAACCTCCATTTTAGAGGAACGGAGCCAGAATTGCGGGAACGGCTTTAGCGCTCCCTGGTCAGGTCGGCAAGGCCGGAGGCGGACGTGCCTTGGATTGTCGGCTATGATGACGACCCGGGGGTCGATCGACGCCCGGTTCCGCTATGTTGCGACGCCTTGTGGGTGGGCCGCCAGAAGGCCGCCCGACCCGATAAACAAGCGGAACAACCGGACCCGTCATCGGGGTCGATCGGGACTGGGAAGGGGAACTCTATGGGGGGAGTGAGATCACCGCAATGTATGGCCAGGCAGGACAAGGGCATGGCGGCGTAAATCCCCTCAGTCATAGGCATCCGGGACCCAAGGCCCCGATCCGGGATCAGGGTTGGGTGGGATCGAAGGGCCAGCGCCCGTCCGGGCAGTCGCTAACGAACACGGGATATCTCCCAAGGCCTCCGCGAGAATGGGGGGAACCGAAGGCGCAACGAGGGCTGGGGTATAGGCCAAACCGGGCGGACGGTTTTCCCGAATACTCTCGGGATGTGGGAGGACTCGGAGGCCGGGTGGCCCCAGGACGAGTCCCAGCGAATGTGGCCAGTCTCCCGGGGATCTTCCAGGGTTGGGAGGGTTCCCAAAACCAGAGGTCTGCAGAGCAGGCTCCGGCAAATCCGGCTCCTTCCCCGGAGAATACCCCAAGTTGGGGAGGGCCAGCGAGTCAAGAAAACCCGAGCGGACCCGTTGATAATGTCCGGAGGGATGGGCGAGGGCCGTTCCCGGGTGCATGCTACTCCTGTAAGGGCATGGGACACAAATCGTTCCAGTGCCCGAAGAGAGTATGTCTGCGTTGTCGTCAGCCCGGACATTGGGCTGCAAACTGCTCGGGGGGGGAGGGACCTTTGCGCTGCCAGGTCTGTGAAACGCCCGGACACACATTCACGACCTGTCCCGGCTGCACGACTCTGCGGGAAACTTTAAAAAACGCCAGGGCGGGGGTGTAGAATCGCTCCCTACATCCTGCCGCCCGATAGAGCGAACCGTAGAGGAGGGGGAAGGGAATCGTAGGGAGGGGGAGGATCGAACGAGGGCGGTCGCGAAGATCGTCAGATCTAAGGGACCGCCCGCGTTCAATTGGGAAACGCTATTGGAGCCGACATACCCAGGGGAAGCACCAAAGGGTCCGGATATTGAGGGCCCGAGGACGCTGGTGCCAGGGAGCTGCACGGAGGACCTTCTGGCGTCGGATAACTCCTTCGGGATCGTGCAACCGTTGGAGGCCGCCGGAAGTGACCGGGATATTGCTGGCGCATGGGAAGCTGTCAAGCCCGTAGGGCTGACAGTTGACTCGGCAGGCTCTGAAATACAGCCTGGACAGTCGCTGGCTGCCACCCAGGAGGAAAACCGTTGGTTTTGTGCGGTGAACCTGGGAGGCAAAGTACTCAAGGCGCTTTACGATCCAGGGGCCCAGATCTCATGCATTCACGGTAGCAGGGCCCAGGATTTTAGGAATAGGTGGAGACCAGCACAATTTATGGTGCAAGGAATCACTGGGTCGGCCCAACAAGCGTTAGGGGTACTACGGATCTGGTTCAGCATCGACGAGGATGAAAAGATGCTGGACGTAAGGATCATAGCAGCAATGGTCCTGGGGGTGGACTTCATCCGACAATGGGCGTTGGAAGTGCAGCACGGGCAGGGGCTATGGCGTACTCCGAGTGGAGAATGGAGGAAGTTTATAGAGGAGGACATAGAGGGTCAGGGAGTAGGAATCCGAGGGGAATGTGCGGGCATCGTGGAAGTACGCGATGAAGAACGTAAGCGCGTGATGGCTCTAGTAGAGAGCCTCGTCCCGGAGCCAGGTGAAATTCATGGATTCACAACGTTGATCAGGCACCATATCGACGTGCAGGGGGGAAAGCCAGTTCGGCATGCACCCCGGCGCATGTCCCCGAGGATCCTGGAATTCGCTCAGCAAGAGGTTCAGAAAATGCTGGACAAAGGCATTATTGAACCCAGTGCGAGCGAGTGGTGTAGCGCACCTGTAATCTTCCGTAAGGGAGAGGGCAGCTACCGTTTCTGTATCGACTTTGGAGATGTAAATAAACTGACTCAGAGGGACAATTTTTCATTACAAAATATGGATTCAATCCTGGATCGGCTAAGGTATGCTAAATACATCTCGAAAGTCGATCTAAAAAAGGCATACTTCCAGGTGTTTCTAACGGAGAGTAGCCGGCAATATACGGCGTTCTCGGTGCCAGGGTCGGGACAGTGGCAGTTTGTGAGGTTGCCGTTCGGACTTTCGAACGCCCAGCCACGTTTTGTCGACTGATAGGGGCACTTTTCGGGCCCGAGGTAGCGCCACATGTCTTTGGGTACCTGGATGATCTTATCGTGGTGACGGAGACATTCAAGGAACACCTGGAGTGGCTAAAGTACGTGCTCCAGACGGTGGTAGGTGCGGGCCTTGAAATCAATCGCGAAAAATGCGAATTTTGTTGTTCGAGCGTAGTTTTTCTCGGGTACCGTCTGGACGCGGAAGGACTCAGGGCAGACCCGGATAGGGTTAGCCCGGTACTAAAGTACCCAGCCCCGGGAAATGTTAAGGAATTGAGAACATTCCTGGGAATGGTAGGCTGGTACTCACGGTTCATTCCGGTGGAGGCAGAGGTGAAGGTACCTCTGGTCAAACTTTTGAGGAAGGACCAGGATTGGGAATGGGGGGAGAGACAGGAAACGGCGTTTGCAACGCTAAAGGCGGCCCTGGCAGAAGCGCCAATGCTGGCGCGGCCGGACTTCTCAAAACTCTTCACGGTTCAGAGCGACGCCAGTAATTATGCCATTGGCGCCGTGTTGACCCAGGAGCGGAATTACATTACCACCAAAAAGGAGTGTCTGGCTCTGCTGTGGGCAATTAAGAAGCTGCGACCATACTTGGAAGCATATGAATTTGTAGCACGAACGGATCATAGCGCGCTACGGTGGTTGCAGAATCTTAAGGACCCCACCGGCCGCCTAGCCCGTTGGGCTTTGGAGATGCAGCAATGGAGCTTCCGGATCGTGCACACAAGAGGTTCTTTGAACAAAGTCCCGGATGCGCTCTCGCGGGGAATTGCAGACGACGCGCCCCAGGTGGCCGCCTTCGAAGAGATATCGGACCAGTGGTATATAAAACGTCTGAAGGACGTGCAACAGAACCCTTGGAAATTCCCGGATTGGGGAGTGGATGACGGTCTGCTATATCGATATTCGATGGACAAACTACTGGATGCGATAGCTTTTCGAGAGCAGGGTTGGAGGCTAGTCGTTCCCGCAGAGCACCGGGTGAGGGTCATGGTGGACGCCCACCGCCATCCATCGTCCGGGCATCTAGGAATCGAGAAGACCTTCGACCGGGTGGCCCGTGACTATTATTGGCCCGGTTTCTATCAGGAGGTGAGGGATTTTGTGCGGGCCTGTGTAGAGTGCCAGAGGTACAAAGTGTCCCAGCAGGGACCGGTAGGCCTGATGGGCGAGAGGATAGTGGAAAGACCCTGGTTGGTGGTGGCTGCAGACCTGATGGAGCTCCCCAAAAGTAAGCATCAGCACAAGTACGTGGTCGTGTTCGAGGACCTGTTTACTCGTTGGGTTGAGCTCAAGCCTTTACGTGCAGCCACGGGGAGAGCCGTCGCCAGCGCCCTGGAGGAGCTGATCTTATTCCGTTGGGAAACCCCGTCGTTCCTGTTGACAGACAATGCCACGCATTTAGTCAACCAGCATCTGCAAGGAGTGCTGGAGGAACACGGGATAAAACATGTAACGACGCCCCCTTATAGCCCCCAGGGAAACCCAGTTGAGAGGGTTAATAGGACATTAAAGACGATGATAGCCCAGTATGCAGGGGTAGATCATCGTAGCTGGGATGAACACTTGCACGAGTTGCGGCACGCGCTAAACACGGCTGTACACTTGAGCACGAGATATTCCCCGTCCGTCCTGAATTTTGGGAAAATCCCTCGACCCAGCAAGTGCCTGAGGAGGGAGGTGGAGAGGACCCGATAATCCCGGTAAATCCCGAAATCTGGGCTAACCGAATGGAAGGGCTCGAGCTGATCAGGGATCTAGTTAGGAAACATAACGATGACGCCCGGGAGCGGCAGAGCAGGGCATACAATTGAACTCGAAGATATGCCTCGTTCCAAGGGGGGACTTGCTGATGCGGCGCGAGCATGTCCTGTCAAATGCGGTGAAGGGGATATCTGGGAAGTTGGCCGCTAAGTATGAAGGGCCATTCACGGTAAAACAGGTGCTGGGGGAGACGGTCGTGTTGCTAAGGAATACAGGGCGGAGGATGGAGAAGGCGCATGTCCAGCACCTGAAGCGATACATTCCGCCGAGGACAGGGTGTGCTCGGGGCGTATCCAGTACGGAGGGAGAGGGATTGGGCCCGGGGGAGGGAAAACCGAGGCAGGGAGGTGGGCGGGCTGACTAATAGCCCATTAAATAATATGCTTTCTTCTTTTACAGAATGGCAGAGAAGGAAGGACTGGCTGACCCTGCTGTTGAGAACCCGTGGGGGTCTCTAGCAGAGAGACTAACGATGGAGGAGGAGGAGCGGCTCTTGCTCGGAGATCTAATTGACCTCCACTCTCCAGGATCGGGCTTGGCCGCCTCGGTGAGTCGTGAGGAAGGCCCGGAGACGGAGGCCATGGAGGTCGAGAAAGCCCCTTCGATACACCAAGCAGTCGAGGCGCCGCAGGCCAAGGTGGCCACGGTCCCCACCGAGGAACTGGGTGAAAGGCGTGTGTTGCCGCTGGCCCTGAAGGCCGCTGCGACCGAGCAGGCGGGCTCGCTTCTGCCGCCTGCGGACTACGTTGAGGAGGCCCGGCGAGAGCAGCGGCAGGCGGAACTGGCACGCCAGAAACATCGACCAAATCGGCGGCGGCGGCGGCAGTTGACGATGGACGACTACGAGTCGTCCAGCACCCCCCTGGAGGGCGGGTATCATTTGCTGCCGATCATCAGAGACCCGGCGGTATCGAGGGCGTTCAGTACACCGGCATCAGCAACGCCCCGGCCAGAACAACAACTAGGGGCGAACAACCCGACCAGCGGTTGGCGGAGCCCAGCGTGGAGGCCGAGAGGGAAAGGGGGAGCGTCCGGGGCGATAAAAAAAAATGGCCTGTAGAGGGCGCCCGGACATTGCAGGGGCTCCGTAAAGCAGTCGGTCAGGAGGAGCTGAGGGTGGGATCACCGGCGGCGCCGGTGGGGCGCCTAAACTTCATTTATGGAGCATTGGCGCCCGTTCCGTTTGACCCGGCAGTAGATCCGCCACCGAATTCCTGCCAGCGGTATTGGTCAAACGGACATCACGTCGCCGAGTGCCCGGAGCCTAAGCGCCTATTGTACTGCCGGAACTGCGGGCGGCGGGGCGTAAGCATCGGGGCATGCCCAAGGTGTCAGGAGGCCTATCGGCGGGTAGAGAGGGAGCGCCGGTTCATACGGAAACAGGCCAAGAGGAGGATAGGGAGCGAGGTCGCCCCTGGGGGGGGGGGGGGGGTGCAGAGATCGGTAGAGGGCCGAGAGGAAGACCCACTGGCGCCCGGCTAAGCGGGGGCGCCATAATAATGAGCCCTACCCCGCGAGGGCACCAGGGACGGTGTCCCCTGCGTCCGGAGTATCGGCAGAGAGCCCGTGGATGACCCGGAGGGCGGTCACAGTCCGGGAAACGGCCGCTGAGCGGATCGAGCGCGCCGTAGAGAGAGACGAAAGGAGGCGAGCGGAAAGGAGAGGGGCGCGCCCGGGTGTCACCCTGGAGGAGGCGAGAAGGGTGAATGCGGCCTATGTGGACCACCGCATGCGACTAGCCGAGGAGGAGATTCGGCGGAGGTGGTCGCCTTTATGCGCAAGCACCGGCTCGGCGCCCCGTCGAAGGAGAGTGTGGAGCCCGGAAGGGGCTAGGCGCGCGCGGCAGCCACCCTCTTGGGTCAGACTGAACATCCACGGGGGATGTCAAGTCTGAGGGGGGGCTGTGACGGGCGGACTTTGCGCGCGCAGGCGAGGGATCAGCTGGGCACCGCGGCCGCGGGGCGGGAAGGGCGCGGGGGAATTCGGAAAAAGGCGCGACCGCGCCGCGGCAGTTAGTTTTTCAGCGAGTCGCTAGGTGAGCGAACTGTCACGGCCCGATAAGCGCGACGCAAAGAAAGTTGAAAGGAGGGAAGGAAGTAGGAGATAGAGAGAGAGATAAGGAGAGGCGCCCAGCTGACCGAGGCCCCAACACCACCCGGGGACGCGGGAGAGAGCGCGGCGACCTCCCGACCGGATTGTGGCCGGGACTACCGACGAGAAGGCGACGGCCAGGTAGGGCACAATATGTATTAGCATGCCCCGCGAATGAGAGAGACAGAGAGACGCGCCCCCCCCCCCCCAAATAGCGTGACCCAGTGTACGGCCCGGCGAGGGTTCGGACGAGGCGAGGTGTCTGTAGGGGCACCAATGCTTCGGCCCGATACCCGGAGGCCCGGAACCAGCACCGCCGCGAGCTCGTGGGGGCTCGCCGGCCAGGTCCAAAGGCAAGGTGCGTGGTGCCCCGGTGAGGCGCGCGGGGCGAGCGGGCAGCTAACGAATATTGTAAAGGCGAATGCGGCGGGGCGTGCTTGTCCCCCCGTCGCCTATATTATACAATAAATATATTTTAAACAGATGCCCTCCCGTGTAATTAATTATTTTGCCGGACCCTCCCTCCCCCCGACTTCACAACTGCCGCGACCGACGTAGGCCAGCCGCCCGGGTCCCCTCCGGGGCGACCGCAAGGACCTGCATCAGGGCAGGAGGCGCGACCGGAGAAACACTGGCGTGGGGCTCCGGGTCTAAAAGCACCACGTCACAAGTGCCAAATCGGGGCAAAAATCACGAAATTGATTATTTTGCAAAAAAGAAAAATTAACTCGCTACTTTTGCTCACCGATTGCTCACGAAACGAAGAAGAAAAATATTCCCGCTCCACGCTTTATTACAGCGCGGAGCCACAAACTACTACCCCCCCTCTACACTCACACACGCGGCGGAGCAAGCCTGGGTGCTCGCTACTATAGGGAACGCGAAAAATCGGAAAAGGCGCACGAAATAATTACGCGGATGTTTCACTTATTGAATTAATAAATATTTATTATATTTTACAAATAATCAAACGGACAATTTGATCGACGCTATCTACTCTAACTATCGTTATCTATTCTTGCTTTCTCTCTCTCCCGCTCTCCCGACGCGGATGATCGCGCGCGCGCTAATCAAAATATATATTTCAATATGACTTACTTCGGCGGCGGCGGCGATCTTTAACTCGACGGGAATGCCCTCCACCTGATTGTTGGCGCTATCCACTTGTTTCGCCAATCTGCAGCCACTAGGGCGAGATCTAAGCGTCCCAAGTCCGCAAACTCGAACGGCAGGTGAGTGCACTTGCATTTCGTTGCACTGCTCTCACTCTCTCTCTCTCTCTCTCCTTCTTTTTCTCTCTCTATTAGCTATTTCAAAGCGCGTCGCGCGAAAAGCGTGGCGCTTCGCAGCTACTCGTCTCGGGAGAAGCCGTGTCCCGAGATACACTAACTCAAATCGTGAGATCGAGCAAGGATCGAGGGCCGATCGCGCGCCTAATTGCCCTCTCTCCTTGATTAGCCGGCGCGGCCCGCGCGACAATTACCGCGGTGCGCCGAATTTCGCGCAGCTAAGTGCCCCCCACTCAGCGCATGGTCAAGGCTGCGAGTACGAGCTCAGTACAGCGGCGACCACGGCGAGATACTCGTCGCAATACCCCCCCCCCCCTAAGCTTCACATCTTCCCAGATGCTAAGTTTATTCGTCAGCTTGGTCGCCGCCAACGTGGCATGCTTATCTCATATTCGGGAAACCATACATGTGTAGATAAAGCGTAGGGAACCATCCGAATTAAACCAACGAAACAAAAATTAACTTTAAAAGTGAATTCTTTATCTTATTATTTATGCGCACAAAAATCTTGGTTCCTATAAGGTCCTAAAGTGAGACAGTAATTAATTCAATTAATTCTACATCTCTCGGTTCTTCCTTTCTCTATTTCTTATTGCCAAACAGAATGTAACAGTGGTTTACGCGGTCTTGCAGGAGCATTCGTCTCTAACTCGTTACTCTAACTGATTGTGGAATTATTATATGGTCTCCAGATTCCCTATACATATAGAGTAATCATAGACCTTCACAGCAGGAGGACGCACTCCTGGTAATGTGGTTTTTGTCTGCGGCAGTTAGATGTGTAGAGAAAACAGTCAATGGGAGAGAGTACGGTGGAGTTACCGAAACCGCAAGACCGCGCCCTCCAGGCTTACACGTGTGACCATTCGTCAACTGCCCAAAATTATGAGTAACAAGTGTATGCAAAAAAGTCCACCACAACGCTACGACCAAATACAATAACACCCGGACGACGCAAAAAAAAAATTGCGATGACGGCCGCGGATAATATTTAACGCCGTGGCTAAAGGGGGTGGTGCAGTAAGGAGTCTTGGTTTTGTACCACACGCGAGTTTTAGTTTGAGGCTGCATATTGAATTAGTCTCAAGAATTAACCAGGTTTTCTATAGCTTAGCTTTTTCCGTTAGTACACTACGGAGGCTCTTGGTGCTAAGTTAATGAGTTTTTTTAATAATATCCTCGTAACAGGGCGTAACAGAAGCTAGGTGGGATAATCATATTACCTCCTTCAGGTATCGATTAGGTTGGATGGGAGTATTACTGCGGCATTAGCCTTTCTAACGTATCCGATCGGCCTATCAGGGGTGACCCTAAGGAAGTTTCTTACCGCGGATGCACATCGAGACAGGAATTAGATCTTTCTCGGTTCAAGGTGCCCATCTGTGAAACAACCTACCATCTTGCATAAGAAATGCATCCTCCCTTTGTCGCTCAGGGAGCTAGTGATGGAGTATTTTAGGGGACGGAACATCGGAATTACGAATAAGTCGAATAACTAGTCAGACGTTCTCACTATTGGATTGTTAATTTGCTCCCTAAATGCAGTTTTATATGTGTAAGTATTGTAAGTATATGCGTATGATTGAATCTGATCTCACACTTCATTCACTGTACATACTTATATTTTACTCACTGTGTGTTTGTATGTGTGATTGTGACTTGACTAACATATAATAAGAAAAATGTGATTTATTTGTGTAATTGGAAGTATTACCTCTTTATTGTTAAAATTGCGTTACATCTGTGATATAGTATCATAATATTTATACACAAGTTGACTAAGGTGTTGCGATTAGGACTTTACTGTGCAATATTTTTGTGAAAGTTGTCACGTGGCGGTTACCAGGTGGCTGATTTCGCCCCGGCTCCCAGCCACCACGCACCTTAAGGACTTTCCGTCCTCTCCTCCTGCCCGTGTCGTCGCACGGAAAATCCGCGGACGCGGCGGGGCGAGCCTGGGTGCTCGCTGCTATAAGGGACGCGAAACATGGGAAAAGGCGCGCGAAATAATTATGCGGATGTTCTAATGTTAAATTAATTAATTATTTATTATAAAAATTATTACAAGCAAAACCCGACAATCTGGTCGACGCTATCTAATAACTTTCTCTCTGTCTCTCTCTCTCACTCTCCCGACGCGGATGATCTCGCGCACACCCAACAAAATATATATATAAATTCCACTTACTTTGGCGGCGGCGGCGATCTTTAAGTTGGCGGGAAAAACGCCCTCCGCTTTGTTGTTGAAGCTAACACTTGTTTCGCCAATCTCAAACCGCAAGGGCGAGATCAAAGCGTCACAAGGTTCTCGAACTTGATCGGCAGGGGAGTGCACTTGCACTTTGGTGCACCGCTCTCACCCTCTATCTCTCTCTCTCTCTCACTCTCTAATTCACTTTTTCTAAACGCGTCGCGCGAAACTCGTGGCGCTTCGCCGCTAATCGTCTCGGGAGGCACCGTGTCCCGAGACACACTGATCGCAATCGTGCAATCACACAAGGATCGAGGGCTGATCGCGCGCCTAATTGCCCTCTCCCCTTCATTAGCCGCCGCGGCCCGCATGCGTTCCCGCACGACAATTACCGCGGTGTGCCGAATTTCGCGCAGCCCAGTGCCCCCCACTCGGCGCATGGTCAAGGCTGCGAGCACGTGCTCAGTACAGCAGTGACCACGGCGAGATACTCGTCGCAAAGTTTACAAATAAATTATCCATCTATCTATCCATCTCTCTCTTTCTCTCTCTATTCTACGTCTATCGGTAAGCAAGTAAGGCGTATGAAGCTGGGTTCTATACATAATTTATAGCCGTATAATTTGCATTTATTATTAATATTCCGTAGTAGTGGAAATATTTTGAAGAGGGCACGAAGCCTCTTTTACATAATCAGATCATTAACTGCGTGACTTCTACCTAGGTGCCAAAGAGTTCGTTTTCGAAGATCTGACATTTTCGTGCCCAGACAATAGCGTCGGCGAACAACGCGCACATATGTACGTGAGAGTAGAGTGTTTGTATGAGTCTCACACGTGTTAGTGTGTGGTACAAAAATCTCCCAAATAATATGCGCTTATGACTCATTATCTTATTAACTCATTATATTGTTTACACCACGAGGAGTAGTACGAAAGCGCTAGTGAAGTACAGTAGGTGCGATATGCACAATTACCCTGTATGTTCTTAGACCGCTTCGCATAGAAGCATACACCTATATGTGTCACATCTATGTGTCGCTAAAGCGCGTGTCGATTGGTGCTAACGCTTCATCTGAGAGAGACAGAGATAGAGAGAAACAACGTTAGCAGAACAGTCAAAAAAGTAGATTCAAACGTCCTGTCTCCTACACTGCAGCATCGAAATGAACCCAACCGCATGGTATTTAAAACATTTTGATTTATACATGCTTGCCATCGCTTTTAGCAGCGCAGACTCAGTACAGAGCTCGCATAGATGCCATACGGGTTGTTACCATGAAGAGTTAACTATTCCGTAGAACGAATTGCCATCCCTCAGGCAAATCCTTCAGTCAAGGCTGCATTGGTATTAGACAATGTAGCATTTATATTAATAATAGTTAAGCCAAGGTCAGTATTCGATATTCAGGTAGTGTGAGAATATTGCGAAAGCATTTGTGACGGAGTCTTCGGGCATCCTTCCACAAGGCCGACCGTGTGGGTAAACAAGGACCCAAGGCTCCGTCGGTGCGAAAGCAAAGCGCTGGTTTTTTCATAGCAAGCACTGTATCATCGAATTTAAATACGTTGCTGGTAACAAATTAGTGAGGATGTTTCTTGGTGGAGGCGGGCGTAAGGCTCACTGCCGGCCTAAACCCTGGCACTACGGCAGCCAGGGGCACTGCACCACCGGACACGAAGAGAAATGCGATCTTCTCCTAAAGGCTCCGGGAAACGCGGTGCATACAGTGTAGAGTAACTTGTATTCGAAAATTGTATTTTAATTTAATTAATCAATAATATTTCACATTCAAGTTTGTATACCACGATACTACGAGGAGCCCATTAAACTAAAATTTTTATGTTGTAAGGTTTATATTTAATTTTTAATAGATTTACTTATTTTAATTTAATATAAATAAAATTGTATTTTCACTTATTAAGATTGTATTTGAGTTTGCGAGGGACCCTCCGAGATTTGCCTTAGGTGTTAATTTATTCCGACACCTTTGTAATACATAAGCATCGCCACGAATATTTTATTTTCTTTCAGTAGATGAATTTAGAAGTAATAGCAATATTTACTATAATTTAAAAGTAATCAACTGTAATATTTTATTTCTAATTTTAAATTATTTTTGTATTCGTCTTAAAAATAATATATTACATAATCATAGTTCCACGTACTATAAGTACGTAAAAAGCTGAGATGGAAGATCCTATTTTAATATACGTGTTCTTATATCTATTATTATAATTTTGAATTCAGATAGTCGAACTTATGTACTGTTTAAAAATGGGACATATGTAACATTTAAGTAAAGGTACGGTAAAGAAACGAATTTTTCAAGAGAAAAGTAACTACAAAAGCAACTTAAGTTTGGGACACGAATTTGGTATTTTCCATACTCTGGAGGATTTATCAAACATATGCATAAGGACAAGCATTCATGTTTAATCTGAAATTCTTAATTAATACTTAGAAGATTCCCATTCTAGATTCCTATTTTAAGCCTTAGTTCAAAAATAGTCCTTATCAAATATTCTTTTAAATATTTATTATACTCAAATACTTTTTTTAAATATTTCACTCCAGGTGATATTTTTGTTTACTCTACTTTGTCGACTCTGGTATTTTTGTTTCTCATAATAAATTTAACTTCATATTTTGCGCACATTATACTTACATACATTTTTAGTAACAATATCTTCGTATAAAAATATTTTTTTTGTAAAATGATTCTCAACACTATATTTATTATACACATAATTACATACCCGATTTTTTGTTTAATTGAATATCTTTTGAACTTTCTTCTAAGACTTTCTGAAATTTTTTATCATCCAGGAGTTCATCATTCAAATTACTTAAGCGTGCACATTCGGGTAGGTCACCTGAAAATATTCTATTGTTTTAATATTCTCAATAAGATACTGGTACACAAATCGTAGTTTCATATGGATAACTAACCTTCGGTTAAAAATGCCGTTTCAGTTCCTGTAGTGCCAATTATTAAAACGTTTCTTTTAAGATCAATGCAACATTGATGTCTTTTTAGCATATCTAAACCAAGCAGCATATCCATTGGTTGTTCTTCAAGGACACTAAATGAAGTTGTTAAGTGATCACAGCCGATTTGAATTTGAACCATATGAATACGACCGATTATACGTTGTTCACCGACACCTTTTGCTACACCTGACCAACGCGAGTCAACTAAACGCATGATATTACATCTTTCTGCACAAGCCGCCGACATAATAGTTGTTTGAGCACCTAAGATCCATAAAATATTTTAAATTTGAGTATTTAAAGATCATTAAGGGTAAGTACTCTTATCTAATTTAATAATTATTAAACATATCATTACTAATATATCTAAACAATGATGTTTATTTATTAAAAATCTATTAAATAAAGCTTAAAATTTCTTAAAAATAATTGTATCATGTGTATTTATAAATTTGATCAGATTTAATGCATGTATAAGTTTTATAAATTCCGGATAGTCAATGTGACGACAACTTATTCAACTTTATCGAGTCGATAAGTCTATGTTATGAATAAAATCAACACCTGTACGCCGAGCACTCATGGTCTCGCAACGGAGCGAAACTGCATTTTTTTTGTAAACAGATAGGCTGAAATTCTGTAGATTTAAATGGAATTGCAGTCAAACTAGAGCCTGGAACAGGAGCTGCTACTAGCATGGAGTTAAAGGAGCTGCAAGGCTGCGCATGGAAACCGCAGCTCACGAAACACTAGAGGAAAATTGACAGCGCGTCTTCGGTGGCTTAGCCACAGATGAGTTTGACTGTGGCAACGAAGAGTTGTTCACCGAGCCAATCAACCACAGCGAGATCACTGTAACTTCTATGGGACTAAAACATACAATTAAAAAGGTGTGATATAGTTCTACTGAACATGGTTAACAAAATGAGAAAAATGTGTAAAATTAAGTCAAAATTAGCAATTTTAAATAGAAAATGGTTCCAATCGCAACATAAAAGATAGAAAGGAATACAAAACACAGAAAATAGTGTCACAGAAAAAGGATGTTTTAAACAATATGTATATTTTTAAGAGTGACACAAAGTTCAATCTCAAGAGAAAGAGATAGATAGATAGAACCATAGATAAATTTTTATTTGTAAATAATTTACAAAATATTGTACAAAACTCACTGTTATAAATGCAACATCTTAAATCTACTAATAAATATAATTACATACAATCACAGCTTTAGTCAAAATCACATATGTAGCGCAGCTTTGGCGTAAATATTGTTTGCATTTTCCTTATTATCTATCAGTCGAGTCACACACATACACATATTGACACAATGAATACAAGTATGATTATATATACATATGATAAATAAAACGAAATCATACACACTTGCATACGATGAGTGAAATGAATATATTTAAAATATGAAGCGAAGGATGAATACACACATAACTCATGACACACCAATACAACTAAATTTAGGGCGCAAATTGAAACAAGATTATGAGGACGACTAACTAGAATAATCCATTGCGATGTCCCGACCCATCAAATGCTTCATCACTAGCCTTCTGAAGAGAGAAAGAGAGGATGCATTCCTTATCTTGGATGGCAGTTAGTTCTGCAGATGAGCACCTTGAACAGAGAAAGATCTAATTCCTGTCTCGGTGTGTATTGGTGGAACAGAAACCTCTTTATGTTCGCCCATGTCCGGCCAATCGGATGCATCAAAAAAGAATAGATCAGCGAGGTACTCCGGTTTATGCAGCCGTAAGATCTTGTAGATTTGCAGATAATAAAATATTCCCTCCAACTGTTTACACCCATCCAACCCAACTCGATCCTGAACGGAGATATATGATCATCCCACTTAACACCCGTCACATACCGTACAAAGGAATTGTGTGAACCTTGTCCATAACTCCATGTATGCATCGAAGTAAACGATAAAATAATAATTAAAATGAGGAAAGACCAGTGAACCCACCAGTTCGATGAGCCTCCGCAGTTCGCACCTCGAGTTGCACCGCAGAGACCAGGTTATCAAGTAGGAAGAAGGGGAGCACAAAAGTGATGACATCCAACGCAACATCAGAGGACGAGACTCCCCTGTTGGCACAGTCGACCACCCCCGTAATGACGAGCTCCACCCCATCACCCACTGCCGTAACCTCCCTCACAGCATCCTGACCATTGCTCGGTATCCGCTCAGCATCCATGTAGGCGCCTATCGCAGTTTGTGCTACTACAGGCGATGATAAGTGCATAGACGGAAGAGCGCTTGACGGACTTGATCTCGGGGAGCGGGGAGCAGGCCGCTTCGCCCCACTCGGCTGACTGGCGTTACGGCGAAGCGTAAGTAGCTCTCTCTCTCTCTCATCTGGGGAACGGACTGCCATCATGTATTAGAAATGTGCCCTCTCTTTCTCGCTTCAGGTGGCTAGTGATGGAGCATTTAAAGGGGTCGGAATATCACTATAAATTCCTTGAGTCAGTAGCCCTCTTGACCTTGTTTTGATTTTCGCGCTAAATCAGTTATATGTGTGTATCTTGAGTATGTATGTATTATCCTTCATTTTATACTGTATATACATTCATCCCATTCATTGTATATAAAAGTGTATGAATGTGTACTGACTGATAGATAATGAATTATGAGAGTAATGTGACTTATTTGTAGAATTTTGCGTAACAATTATATATTTATTTATTTATTGCCATATGCTGCGCTAAATGCTAAATATAATTTATATTTAAGCTGACTTAAGATGATTGCGTTTTCAAGTGTTATTTGTGCAATAACTTTGTAAAAATTTTACAAATAAACTTCCATCTATCTATCTCTCTCTGTAAATATGACAGGTGTTCACCGGCGGGCTCCCTACTCAAATTGCATTTAGCAATACTAATATTTGGCGGGGAGTTTACATATTTTACAGAGGCACGAGGACTTCTACAGACTCCATGCAACCGGAGCATTAACTGCGTGGATTCAATAAGCAGCAAGAGTTCGATTTTTAAGTTTCGTTTCTTTCGTGCCTGGAAGATGGCTTGGGTGAGCAGCGCACACACAGGTAAGTGACTGTGTATTGCTTATATGTGGCTCATCGGTGGAAACGTGGGTACGAAATCTCCCGCCCATTTTGCGCACAGACACACACCACTTCACATTCGTAGCGGTCCGCATATCTATCTACATTCACTGCAGCTTCATGCGCACTTATGGAAGACGCGACCTATTGAACTCTGGGAGGGAGCAGTCGTGTCTTTGTCTGAGACTGTAAAAAGCCTTGTTGTTGTAGTAGATGCAGGTCTTACATTGAGACAACATATTGAATTGGTCTGAAAAGAATTAACCAGGTTTTATATAGTTTACGTTTTTTCCGTCAGAATACCACGGAAGCTCTTCGTGCCAAACTGGTGCGTTCACTGGTCTTTCCTCATTTTAATTATTGTTTTATCGTTTACTTCGATGCGTACATAGAGTTAAGGACAAGGCTCACACAATTCCTTTGTGCGGTATGAGACGGGTACTAAGAGGGATGATCATATATATTTTGGCTGGGCGTTGGAGGTGAAAGTGACACTGCGCTTTTAGACAACGCCAATAGCAATGCTGTAATGAGGCTCTCCTGAAGCTTGTTCTATATCGTTTGACTCGAAAAGTAGTCATCCATCTCGAATCTACGCTGGGGATTCCATTTCAGGCGACGCCTCGCCTGCAAATGCTGTCGCTTAGCTTCCACTTAGCGCAGGTCCTGCAAGTAGTCCGTTAGAAGCCTGTTGCGGCTAGCCTCTTCTCGCTCTGCCGGAGCCTTCATCTCCTGCATGGGCTCGAGGACGAAACTTGCCGGCTCAGCCGCCGCAACCTCCATGTCGGTCGCCTGTCCAACCGGCGTCTGACTCGCCTCCTCTTCCACCATCGTCGATAACAGCTACAGGATCAGGTCCGAAGAGGAGACGTGCCTTAGACGCCGCATCCACTCCTCTGTCATTTCGTCGTCGAAACCATCGAGGAGCAGTCCCTCCTCATCCGTTGGGACGGTATCCAGGCGAGCTTTCAGCTCGAGCCGACCCAATCGCTCGCGAGACTCGTCGTCGAGACACTGCTTCTTCGCGATCCGCCACCTGCAAAATATATAAATGCTTAAACATCTGTCTATTCTATATGTACCGCTTTAGCACTATATGTGCGCCTTAGAGGTCTTTCGGCCGGAATCTTCGAGAAGGAAGACTGTATCACTTAATACTGCCTTAATCTCGAAGGGACCTTTGGTGCGAACTTCCCGGAGACTCCCTTCGCAGCATCCGAGAGCGTGCTCTCGCACCTCCATACAAGATCGCCCACCTGAATCGACCCGCCTCTTTAACTGTGATTATAGACTTGGACATTACGTTCCTGAACTTCATCGTCATGTTTCCTCACGAGATGCCAAAGAATATCCAATCGTTTCAGACGGCCAAACCAATGCTCAGGATCAACACGAACAACAAACTTCTCACCCTCCACGTCGCAACGCAAACTCTTGTCAGGCTGTTGATGTCGACCATAGTTCAAGAACGCTGGCGAAACTTCTGTGCTAGCTTGCACTATCATATTAATGGCGTATCGAAACTCATGCAAGTCCTCGTCCCACTGACGATGATCAGCCTCAATCATCGTTTTCAACGTCCTAGTTATGCGCTCAACTGGATTGGCTTGGCGATGACAGGGAGGCGTGGCAACATTCTTTACATCGTAATCTTCCAATATCTCCCTGAGATACTTATTAACGAACTCGGTACCGTTATCAATCAATAACAACTCCGGAGTCTCCAACCCAAACAACACAAGTTCTTCAAAAGCTTTCTCCGCCGACTTTTCATTAGCCGCACGCAACAGTTTCAACTCAATTCAACTCGTAAAAAGATCCTGAAATACTAAAATATATTTGTACTGGCTCTTACTACAAGGCAGCTTCATTATGTCTGCAGCCACCACTGCCCATGGCCCCTCAACGATACGCTTATCCATCATACCTTGAGGACCCGCCTGAGAGACTAGTGCTGGCATTCACTACACTGCTGTGCGTATTCGCGTGTTTGATAATAAAAACCAGGTCAATAATATTCTCTATTTACCATGTCATAAGTCTTTTCTATTCCAAGATGACCTGACGATGGGTGGCGATAAGCCTGCTCAATTAGTCCAACCATATACTCGCCTGGAACGACGAGTCTCCACCCAACCTCCTGAAAAGAGATCCGATCTAAGATCTCATCGGGAGAATAACGGTACAGCATGCCATCTCAGACTTTCTATCCTGGATCCGAGATCGTCTCAAAATTCGCCACAATCGCTATCTCTGTATCGATCCCTCTAGAGAGAGCATCAGGAACCTTGTTGAGTGCGCCTTTCGTATGCACAATCTCAAAGTGTCACTGCAGCATCTCGAGGGCCCAACTGCAGCATCTGTAGGGTCTTAAGATTCTTAAGCCACGTTAGAGAGCTATGATCTGTTTTAGCAACAAATTCATAGGCCTCCAAATATGGCCTCAATTTCTTAATCGCCCACAGTAATCGTCGTCTTCCGACGTAGTATAATTCATCTCAGCCGGATTTAAAACACGGCTGATATACACCATCGGATGCTGAAACCCATCGTCATCCTCTTGAGTCAAAACGGCTCCAATTGCGTAATCACTAGCATCGCTTTGGACCGTAAATGACTTAGAAAAATTCGGACGAGCAAGCACAGGGGCCTTTACAAGCGCTTTCTTCGAAGCATTAAACGCAACCTCTTGTTCTCTCTGCCACTCCCACGGTTGATCTTTCTTTAGCAACTTCGTTAGGGGCACTTGAAGCTCGGACTCTTTCTCAATAAACCGTGCGTACCAGCCCACCATACCCAAAAACGTACGCAACTCTTTCACATTCTTGGGTGCCGGATAGTTCAGGACCGGCTCAACCCTTTCCGGGTCAGGCCTTAATCGGTCAGCATCCAGCCGGTAACCTAGGAAACGCACACTCGGACAACAAAACTCACACTTCTCACGATTCACCTCGAGTCCAGCTTCCACAATCTACGCAACACAAACTCTACTCATTTCAGGTGCTCTTCGAACGTTTGCGTAACCACTATCGGATCGTTCAAGTACGCGAAAACGTGAGGTTCTACCTCGGGTCCAAATAAGGCCCCGATTAACCTACAAAACGTCATCGGCGCATTTTTAATCCGAAGGGTAAACGAACGAATTGCCATTGACCGGAGCCAGGCACAGCAAAAGCTGTAAATTGCCGGCTAACTTCAGTCAAGAACACCTGGAAGTAAGCTTTCTTTAGGTCGATCTTAGAGATATACCTAGCTTCGCGCAACTTATCCAAAATCGAATCTATATTCGGCAAAGGATAGTTATCGCGTATAGTCGTCTTATTGACATCTCTAAAATCTATACAAAACCTATAGCTCCCTTCTCGCTTTATAATCACTGGTGAACTACACCACTCTCTAGCGCTACGCTCAATAATCCCTTTCTCAAACATCTTTTTCACCTCTTCTTGAGCAAACTCGAGAACCTTGGGAGACATACGCCGAGGCGCGTGTCTCCCCGGCGGAACACCCTGGACATCGATGTGATGTTCAATGAGTCTTAAAGCTGTGAAAGTCTCCGGATTTTAGAAGTATTCGTCCCTTCACCAAACCTTCACTTGTTCTCGTTCCTCATCTGGTATCTCAATAATACCACAGCACTGCGAAAATTCTCGGGTCTGTACTCAACTCACATACCTTCGGGAAAGGACGCAATCTTCCACCAGGAATTCTCCAGAAACATTCTAGCAGCGATAACTCAAAACCATACTTGAGACCAAAATCTACTCCCAGAATAATAGGATGAACTATATCTGGTACGATTCTGAGATTGACTGCTTGTTCGATATTTTACACTTCGAATGAAACTTCAAACACTGCAAGAATATTCTGCGTTCCTCCTGTCACTCTACGAACGGCCAACTGAGACTGTTTCCATTTCCCCTAAATGCAGCTGTTTCTTCAGGATCAATCAAGGAGATCATGGAACTCGGATCAAACAATGCATAAATATCCTTGACATTCAGTCGAACTGTCAGGTACATTCGATTTTTGTTTATAACTGTAGCCACCGTCTCATACACTCTATTGCTACGACGCAACGACCTCTACGAATGCAGCGCCAACATCGACGCAGACCCTTCTTCTCAGCTAGTTCGAGAAGAGTCATCTGCATCCGAGCTCTCTGCTGCTTTTTCTCAACACTCTTCAGGGAGACTCTCTTTCTATTCGGCGTAGAAGTCGCTGCAGGAGGTATGTCTGACTCAGCAGGATTTGCCGACGAACTTGGATCCGCCGGCCCTCCCGCCAACGCGAGAAGGAACCACTTACGTGGTTGCTCCCCTAAGCATTTGCGGAAGGTTTTCTCGCTGAGAAGCTTGTGTCACTAAGTGGCGGACTTGCTACTGCAATCGGAGAATCATCCCCTCCACATCAAACGATTCCGGCCTGAAGGTTCTCTCGAAATCTACCCCTTGCTTACAAACAATCGGGAGATGTTCTTTGGGATCAAATCCAAGCTCGCGAACTCAATGTCCGGCAGAGCTCTCACTATCTTCCCCGGCCGTACTGTTCGTGGCAACCAGTACAACTTCATTATTTGCACGGTTATCATCTCGAACAGCATCTCGTTCCCCAGGGGAATTAGACATATTTTGGTCGCGCCTCTGCAGGTGCCTTCCGCATGCGCTCACAATAGTGCTTCTCCTTATCTACTCTAACCGGCTCCATACTAATCGTCTCGATGCCCCTAATGGAGCACTTTGCTGCTGGTCCTCCATTACGGCCCCAACCCCACTGAAAGTGTGGTCGCGTAAGCATTATGTGGCAAAGGGCACCACCTTCATAGCAAAACCTTTTCCCACCATTTGCAAAGTGCTAGATCACATATCCACGCGCTCAGCCACCTATCCTGCAATAAAATAAATTCAAGCACAATAAAAATAATAATGTCGCACCCCTTACACGCCTAAAAAAACTGTAAACACAATAAAAAAACAATAATCAATATTACATATTATATTAAATACAAAATAATTAATTATTCAATAAAAATAACAACAAAATTAGAATTTATAATTAATGACGCTAAGCGCGCGGATTGATGTGCTTGTCGCGACACACAATCTCACATAGTCATGACTTCACTCCACTAGTCTGCACTCAAACTGTTATTTCTCTGTGCTCCTGTGCACGAGAAAATCCAAACCACCCCGAGAGCGCTGAAGCTGACAAGGTGAGGGGTCAGTGTAAATACACCGCCACACCCTCTACCTTTAGCACGAATCTACAGCAAGCGGCCTTCTGAGGCACCATGCCAAGCAGTTGCCTCTTGCAGTTCTTGCTCCGTACAAGACCTTCAACTATCGGACAATGCCCAGACAGGGGTGGCCATGGTTGGAACAGCGCTAGGACACAAACAAAAAAAATCTTTTTTATTTTCTAAAAAAAAAAAAACAACAATATAACATATTCAATTCAATATTGCAAAATATTTTTTTTTAATTTCTTTTAAATTCAAAATAATTTAAAATTATTCTTAAATTTATTATTTTGCAATATTCTTCAATTTAATATTGCAAAACATAAAATTACAATTACAATAAAGCGCAGAGCCGCAAAAACTTTGCCCTTTAACTCATGCACACACACACACACACACACACACACACACACACACACACACACACACACACACACACACACACTAGCTTTAACAAAATTGGAACACAAACAAAACCAAAAATTGACACGTAACTTTGCGTTTCGTCCATCGCCATAAATATAAAAATAAAAATTTTATGCTCGTGGGCCTCTACCTCCTGGCATCCTGTCACAGTCGCCAGTTTGTCATGTGGCGGATCGGGTGGCCCCCAGGTCCCAGCCAGCACGCGATTTGAGGATTTTCTGTCCTTATTCGCTCGTTCTGATCACACGGAAAATCCGTGGATATGGCAGAGCAAGCCTGGGGCTCTTGCTGCTATAGGGGTACAAAAGAAGGGAAAAAGGGTCGCAAAAAAAAATTACGTACGAATATTTTAATATTATATAAATATTTCTTATAATTCAGTATAATAATTCATCCGACAATATTACTCTAACGATACCGCGATTTATCTATCTATCTCTTTCTCTCTCTCAAACACATACACTCGTGCCGCGGGCTATTTGCGCACTAATATTAATATAATTCACTACTTACTGTAGTAGCGGCGACTCTCAGCTTGGTGAGAGACCCCTTGACCGCTCAGCTGTGTTAAATCTCAAGCGGGCTACGACCTCCTCGACCGAAAGCGAGAGGAGTTAGGCCATGCCAGCAACGAGCACCAATTCTAATGCACTGCCGTGCACTTAAAAACACGCTGTATGCACTATATCTCTATATCTCATTCTCTCTCTAAATACTTGAATACTTCAGTTACGCGCAACGCGCTGTCGCTTGCTTTGAGTCTTGGGCTTTTCCTCGTCCCGAGACACTGCTGAAATCGTGCGATCGAGCAAGGATCGAGGGCCGATCGTGCACTAATTGACGCGGTGCACCGAAATTCGTGCCTCTCGTTGTCCCCCACTCAGTTCGCAGTTAATGCACTGAGTACACGCTCAGTACAGCGATGACGACGATGAGACACTCATCGTAATATATAGCACTTTTTCGAAAAAGTAGATCTTTTTCACGATTTCTGTACACTGCTTAAGACGCGCAATTTTAGCAATAAAGTGGTAACGCAAATTTTGAATTGCGATATCATCATCAATAATAATACAAAATATTTATTTTGATACCAGAAATACATTTTGATAATTTATATTTGCTCTTTTATGGTGCTAATTGCCTTTAAAACATTATAAACAAATAGTGTTCTATTTTTTCTCACATTTTAAATGACGCTCGAATTTCTATAATTATTATATTAATTCAGTAGAAAAAAGGTTCCTCTTCACGATGAGATGAAAAATAGGCTGAAAAATTTAAAGTAACTAAATCTATGCGAGATAATAAAGTACGATTTCGGTTTAGTTGTATATTTATTGATGGATCCTACCATAATCAAATCTATCTATGAAATCAAATAAACATAGCGAACCGCAGATTAAAAGATTCGATTCGTCTTTTAAAAATACATCATTATGGTCTCTACATAAATTGACGTATCCAAGACAATATCCAAGAAAAATGATTTCAACGCATGGAAAGACATAAAATTGTACCGGGTTATCGAGGACATAGAACTTTATACGAAAAGGCCCTCCACGACCGGATTAATGAATTATATTCCATAAATAAAATTAAATAATTATAAAAATATATTGAATTATTTATTTTTAACTGTTATATAGCTTCATCGGTGAAGTTCGGTAGTGTTACTTTTGAAAATGAAGATAGTGAACAGGTAGAAATCTTTGAAGTAATAAATACCAACTAGTATATAAATTTGAATTTTACGTCTCCATGGTAAGCTTTACATTTATATTATTTATGATAATTATTTATGTTATATAAAATTATTAGTTATTTTTATGTGAAAATGATAATATATAAATAATAAATAGTTAATTAATATTTAGTATTTTTCTGTTTCTTTGTGGAGACTATCATACAACTCTATGACGAACTAGCGATAGTCAGAGGTACATATAATATATAGCAAAAGATGAGGCGGTTGGTTGTTGGAATAACCGCGGACTATCACAGAGCTTCTTTTTTGCAAAAATTTAAGGATGTCTTCATCTTTGACAACTGTAATAGATTACAGTTTCTTAGTTTTATACTTGTATATTAAAAAAATATAAGACATTAGATTGATTAAATAACTGAATTTATGATAAGAATGCGCAAACAAAAAAACTAATTAACTTAACCAGGTTACGATCAATATTAAAAATATGGTAATAATTTAATATATAAAAGCATTGCTACAAGGTGCTGTTGATCGTATAAATGAAAGTGTTTTTTAAGTAAGAATTTAATTTGATTAGTTACATGGATATTTAAAATATATTAACATTAGAGTAGCACAATACTAGTATGTCGAAGACAAATATGCTAATTAGTAGGTAATACACCGATTGTCATAAAAGTCAATAGCGTGTTTACCGACGGAATGCGAGAGCACGTGATGAATTTACAATACGCTAAGCTTAGTAAATAACTATTACCACAGATTCATTTGAAAAAACTAAGTCAATGCTCATGCTGCTCGTAGACAATGAAAAAATATGGAAATTAAAAAAAATTCTGACACACATGTACAATTTTCATTAATTTGAGTTCGCTCAACACACAGATACGTCATTAACTTCACTCATGACATTGCGATAACTGTTCATAAATCTGTGATGTGAGAGAGAGAGAGAGCGAGAACTTGTTGTCAGTGGTCACTAATTACGCCTGTTATTGTTGATGTGAGCATAATCACTATAATTACTCCATTTCCGATACACCCTCGGTACAACTGAGAGTAGCGAGGGGTAACCCTTACCAAGTGTGCACGTTGTAACGAAAGCAAGCTCTTCTATTACTTCTGGAAACGGGATTTTAAACGTGCGAGTGGTGAAAAAAGTGAGGACAAACGGCAATGTAAGTCCCGAGTGAGTCGGAGCCTGGATTCAGCAGTGAACTGAGGTCGAAGACCGTCTATGAATGGGTCTTCCTGTTATGCGCGGAGATTAAGATCGTCCGAATTTTTAAGCGCAAGATCCATTATTGTCAGATGCCTTGAAAGTTCTTTATAGTCAGTTCAGGAAGACCAGTGATTGGATTATATCACCGGCCCCAAAAAAATTTTCTGGTCAAGATACTGCCTTAGTTCCTACGGGGCAAGCTGAAGTGGTCGACGGAATGGCCCGCCTTTTCTACGAGGTTTCGCTATTTTATCAAAGCGCGTCAGACTCGGTGTCGCCCGAAGGGGTATCCTATTGGTTAAGGCGCTCGCACTTTAAGAGCTATCGCAACGATCGGGTGTAAAGTGTTTGATATATTCGAGCGAGATGCAACGATTAGAGAGTAAGCCAATTAATTGTGCGACAGTCTTGCCCATCGTTAGCGAATAAATTAACATGCGAACAGTAAAATTTAGGAGAGTATTGTTACGGCATCCCATCGTGATAGAGCATAAGATAGCATTTTGCCAATTTAGCTTTGGTCAAGAAGGGAAGACGTATAATACAGGCGACCGCAACAACATTTCTTTAGAACAAGGAATTTATTTGAAAATGGACGCCAAGCGAGCGTTCCCGGTTAGCCGACCGACGCTTCTTCAAGATTAAAGGAGAGGGTGCCGACAATGCGCGTTGTCATTTAATATAGCTCGGCCGTCGGCATCCGCTAAGTGCTCCCATTCCTTGAATAGCTATTATCTGAGACTTGGCCGGCGTAGCGTCAGTTCCTCTGAGCCGCGGTCGCAGCCTGTCGAGTAGACGGCATATTGCGAGAAATGTGACCGCTCGGCCCTTAGCTGAAGAGCTGTCACATTATCACAATAATAATAATAATTAGTTTTTCGACATATTATTGAGGGAGAATCTCACAAGCGAGAGTTGCCAAAAGCGTACCGAAGCGATGGCCTCGAGGCCGAAATCAAAATCTCAACCGCTTTTTAAAATTCCCGGACCCAAGGCAAACGCAAAAAGGCTACAAGGCTTACGGAACACCTGCTGGCAGGTAAGGTGTCTCTGAGACATCGAGGCCATAGAAGGTGCCCGAGGTGCCTGCCCTAGACTGCAACAAGCCAAGGGAAATTTTTAATATATTGTTAATTTTAGTAGGATTAGGCAAAGGCTTTAGAAAGGTTTAGATTTTAATCGACGAAAATTTAATGGGTTCCAGCAAATAAATTGAGCGGCAAAAAGTAGCGACGAGTTGCCTGGTCATCTCATCGAAACAGGTGAGATCCATGATAGAGTGGTCCGGTAGCACTACTGGCTCAAATTTTGGCAACGAATGTGGGATGGAGTTCGACCCTGTTTGGAGAGACAAAGATACAAAGTCTTGTAACAGGATCCCGTAGGCTTGATAAGTCAGAGAATAGTGCAGTTGCCGTGGCTGCTAGTCGCATCGGATTTGATTGTATTGCAAACATCAGCATAAGTATGTACTGGTGCGCTGCCACCAAGAGGGCCATTACAAATATTCTAGAGTGTCCAAACCTATTTCTATGGGAGACTCGCCTTTCTACTATTGAATATCAATGCGTGGCATTACAAGGCAGCCCGGTAGAAAGGGTTAATCGCAACTTTAAAAACCATGATTACCCAATATGCGGGCGTTGATCACTGCACTTGAGATGAGTATGTGCCCGAACTGCGTCACATTCTTAGCAGGAAAGTACACTCCAGCACCGAAATCCTTCGCTCTGTCCTGAATTCTGGAAGGAAGCCGAGATACAGCAAAAGCTTGAGGAGGGAGGTCGAGTCGAAATCCTGATTATTTCGATTAATTCGGAGCTCTGAAAGGACCGGATGGAACGGTTGTCACTGATTCGCAACCTTATCCGTAAATATTAGGACGAGGTTCGTGAGAAGATTTTGGAGGACACTGGGCATTGAATGGCGAAGGTGCACCTCTATTACCTGAAGTAATACTTTCGACGAAGTAATACGTTCTCACGCGAGCTATCGCGGCCATAGAACCCATCCACCAGGTGCCCAAAATATATGATTAAGTACATGCTTTAAATAATACATTTAACTTTTCTAATATATTTTTAAAACTATTTAATTAGTATTTACCTGAATCTATGAACGCTTTAACATGATATCCATTAACTCTGCAATTTATGTATAACATAACAACTGTTCCAAATGTTTCTGGGTTATATTCCATAGCTGCTTCCATATTAGCCTCAATATTATTTTGCCGAATTTCTTCAGCTATCAACCTTTGTGCTTCTGTATCAAATGGATTAGCGGACATAATTTTTAGACGTTGCGACTGTCGTTCTTCTCGTATTTTAACTTGCTCTTTAAGGACATTTGTAAATGTAACTGCAAGTTGAAGGATTTTAATCAAACACAAATAATCAATACGTTAAAAAATAATAACAATTCCCTAAAAATAATGAATACAATTATGATATAATTGTATATAATATTAAATAAAATAATTTATTTATAAATTTTTGTATTGATCTATTAACGTCTTAGATTCAGAAAATCGTCATTTACTATTAACAGAACGGTAGAGGTACTTAAAGTTATTGTAGTCATATTTAGTTTCTACCTAATTCAAATTAAATTTTGAAGATAGCATTCCAGACAGGATAATTGCAAATTACTATGGAAAACTTCAAGTGAATTTATTCGATGTGTAATAATTTTGTTGTTCTGCTAAAATAAGTGATAATCTTCTGAATTAGAAACTATAATGCATTAGATGCAAAGCAATACAAGGTACCTAAATCTCCTGACATAAGGGCATCAGCCAATCGAGGATTGTTCTGTTGTAGAAGTGATAACTGGTCAGGATTAGCTAAAAACATGTCTCTGATCAAAGCAGGATCACGATCACTACTAGGTACAATCAATCCGGAAGAACCGGGTGTCCAATTCTGAACCGATAATCGCTGAGGAGGTTTATTCGGCACTTTAATATTGCTGAAGTCAAGAATCGTTAAACCTATGACAGAAAGTAAATTACATTAAATACAAATGTATAATAGTGATAAAGTATGTGTTTTTCACTTAAATAATTAGTACATAGTGTTAGTCATGTGTTGTAAATTTATTCACAATTCATAAGAAAATCTATCGCATACAATTATATTGACAGCTTGATATTAAGAGGCTAGGGCTGATGGCCAGTGCAACGGCACATTATCGGAGAATCGATTAACGAATCTTTAGTGAGCGTGCACTTGCAATTGTACTAAATATTTTGTTTAGAAATTAGAACTTGGCCAAAGGTTCGCCGTTGTACAGGGATAAAGTCAGGGATAAAAACGAATAACGTTTTTAGCACTGCATTTCTATATATTGATCTCAGAAAAGTATAAATAAAGTCACATCTCGATCCTTCTGTTGTTATACCTGAAATACACTCACTTTCGCCTGTTTTTTGAAGAAATTATTATGCCATACGACGTTATATTATAGATTCGATAATGCTTCTTCTCATGCCGATTTATAAATCCGACGAAGAGTCAACCTTCCGATCCTGAAATGGATGTTTACGTATGCGTACGTACCATACACTATATTAAATTAATTTGACAAAATTAGACATGAAATCTATATATTTTCTAGAGGCACGAGGACTCCTGCAGGTTGCAAGTCTTGTAAATAATATCTAATTTTTAGTACCGAGAAATTTCTGCCGGCACTCCGGCACGGAATTCTGTGATGGAGCTACATACACACAAATACATAAATATACAGTGCTTACTTTTTAAGTTAGTGCCTGCGTTTGGCACAAAATCTCCAGCTTAAATCCGAGAAAGAGAGAGCGAGATAGATAGATAGATGGATAAGTATTTATTTATAAATAAATTAACAAAATATTGCACAAAACTTACGATCATAAATGCAGTTGTTTTGTTATAAATTATAAACACACATTGCTTACATTTTCCTTGTTGTCTATTAATCGAGTCACACATGTAAAGACATTGACACAATGAATCCAAGTGTAGCTATATGTACATTTGATAAATCATATAAAATGTTTTACATTCATACAACATTCACCCATGTCAAACATACAAGCGCATGCTTCAATTGACAATAAGAAGTAAGAATACATTTAACTTTTCCTAAGCAGAAGATTCCGTTCCCTCGTGTGCTCCATTATTAGTCGTTTGAAGGAGCAAATGGACGCAATGTTTCTTATTTTAGGTGGTAGGTTGTTTCACAGATTGGCACCTCGAACCTAGAATGATTTCATACCACTCTCAGTGCGCATTCGTGGAATACAGATACTGCTGCGGCTTACGCAATCGTAAGATCTTATAGATCTGTAAATACATAAAATATTTCCTGCAACTGTCCACTCCCATCTAATCCAATCATTGCCTGCAGGAAATGATATGCTCATCCCACTTAACAGCTTTGGCATATCATACATAGGAATTCTGTGAACGTTGAATCCTGATACTCAACTACAGGGACACATCTAAATAAATATTGAAACAATCATTTAAATAAAGATTAGAGAGCGCACCAGCATAAAGTACGTAAACAAAAAGGTGTACTGACGGAAAAACCTTAAATAATATAATACCTGGTTAATGTTCTAACAAACAGATTCAACATGTGGTCTCCAGGTTAGACTTGCATCAAGTGCTATACCTAGACTCTTTGCACTCTCAGACAAGAACGCCATTACCCCTTCACTAGTTTTAAGTGAATTGAACCGAGCGCACTCAATGTCAGAAAGAATTCTCCGCGTTCCAAATAGAACAGCAGATGTCTTTCCAATATTGAGCCTTAAGGATACAGTGGAGTATTACTGCCATGGAGTCAAGGATTAGTCCCAGGCCATTTATACGCATACCTTATTAAGAACCCATGATATTGGGCTCAAAAGAGTGCATTTTTTTGTAATTACGTGCAACAAGAAAGACCTAGTCGAGCTCAATATCATGGGTTCTTTACAAGATATCTGTAAATGTAATGAATGTTTCTAAAACACCGTTGTCTTCGAATACATCTTATAGTTTAATACTGAGCTTCATAGATTCGATTATACCATCGGTTAAAACAATAAGGGCTAATGTAATGTTATCCGGGCCGCCATCGCAATTTGATTTTGCTTCGCCTAGGTATTATTGTGTCGGGTGATAGTATCGTGGCAGGGAGAGAGACGGTTCGACTCGTGTGACCCCCCATTTATCCATACTCGCCTCGTAGACACTTGGCCTTTTTACCTATACTTGTTGTAGACAATTTCGGCTGTCGTCGAATGGGCACGCTTTTGAGCCTAGAGGGCGCGGCCAGGCCCGCCGCTCACCTTGCGGCCCCAAAAACTATATCCTACTCTCTCCCATTGACTTTTTCCACTCTTATTTGCTGCGCTGTGGTAAGAGGCATCTGGCAGTTTTGCAACCGGTAAGAAAAATGTTTAGAATTACCTCAGGTATCCCGTGGTACGGCTGGAGACAAGTAATTAAAAAACGGGCTGTTTAAATGCAGAACAGCAAAGGCCGCAAAACATAGATTTGTGAGAAACCAAGTGCGGTAAAGAGCCATGAAGATCTGTCTGTCTAATTTACTATCTGAAGTTGCTCTCCCGAACAAATAGGTAGAAATCCACTTTTCAGTATCTCCCGAGAAAAATCCACGTATTTCATGTATCTTATTAGTATAATCGAACAGATTGTATCAAACGCCTTGCTGAAGCCGAGCAGCAACAGTCTTTCCGACATTGATCTTCAAGGACGTAAACGAACCCCAATCTAAGACAGCTCGCACCTCAACTGCTATGTGTATAGCTTAAACCTCCAGGTAATCCCTAGAGAAGCTAAGTTAAACCTGGAGGTAATCACTATATAAAATATGGCTACACCCATTGATTTATGGGCGAGACCTAAATCATTGATGTAAAGACAAAATCAGTGAAGGTCCGAAAACGGAACCTTGAGGGACACCAAGCGTGGTAGAGAGCCAATAAAATGTTTTTGTCCTGTAAACTATCAAAAGTTGCTCTCTTCCGAACAAATATGCCCGGAACCACGTCAGCAGCTTCCGCGCGAAACCCTTCGCTTCAGACATTCTAAGAGTCGTGTGGGTCAAATACTATTAAACATTTAGCTAAAGTCGAATAGTAATAGTAACGTTAACTGTCTTTTAGCAAGGCAGTTTACATAGAGCTGTTACGTCGATGTTCTAGTTAGAAGTGGGTCAATGAAATTGTGTAACAACAAGTGCTCCATCAGCTGGTTATACACAATCTTTTCTTAAACTTCTGAAGCGAATCACAGCACCATCCGTAGTCAAGACATCTCTCCTAGGGTGCCAATTATTACACGAAAAATGTACGGGTGTATCATGAACTGAATCGCTGATATTTTCTACTATGCTGTTTATATTACTTTTATATTTGTTATTGATGTTACTGTGTATATTTCAAACTATGAGCGCGGAGCCCAGTTTCCAGTTTTTACGCCTCAATATGCTACGCGTCGCGCTGTAAACCAATGTATGCAGTGGATTACGGCAAATGACATTTAAAAGTAACCAGCCAAAGGGAACTCGGTACGGAGTTAAGCGCACGGAAGGTAACATTGCCATAATCAAAATGAACATACGTTTAAGGAATGTTGTAATTTTAGGTTCTGACTATCATTGAGGTCATGGTAGATTGCACTCGCATAATCGTATTGCAAGAATATATCTACAGTCTTAAATGCTTTAGCACTTTAGGTTAAAACTCTCGAATGGAATGGGAACACTGTCAAAAGTGATAATAGATGCATTATTAAAATCAATACGATAATACCGAGCCCTTGCTTTAAATAGCAAGGTGATTTGGAAAAATGGCGTCCCGCCCACATCTCAAAATTTGTGGCAGTGCTTTCTTGCGCGAACTAAAGTTCGTTGAAACGGCGTGTATTGAGCTCAAATTTCAGTCTTTCTCATATCAGCAACTCAACCTTGTCTCCAGCGGTCGGACCTGCAGCGGCTTTGCTCCGCACTCTCTGCGGACAGTGAGCTTATTTGATGTCATTATCGAAATACGTTTACCCCAGACGGCGAACTACATGGTCTGCCTTTACTTTATCTGTTTCTTTCTCTTCTTCACATCTATAACCCGCACATTCGCTCGAGTCCAAAACAATAGCCAATTAGTAAACCTTTGTTTTGCCGCAGCTTTACTCATCAGTTTCCTTATTCTAGCTCTAATCTGTCTCTACATAATTTCCATCTGGTTTCAGGTATGGAATTCATCGTCGATCACTTCATCACATGGTGTAATAAGGAATTAAATTTAATCTAAATCAAAATTATGAAAAAGTTGTATAAATTATATGCTAACTGATGTATTTGTGTGACATAGAGTTAAAAATAAGATTAAAATTATTAATCTGAGTTGAATCTCGCTAATGTAACATGCATCAGCGCTTGGTTCAGTTTCGAATTTACATTGAAATACATAAGCATTCAATCATAAAAAAGAATTAAGAGAAAACGAAGCTAAACATTACTTTCCCCTCCCATATCCTTATGCCGGATACTCGATTTTCCTTTCTTCAGTCCAAGAAAAGACTGAAACCGAAGGGAAAGTCGGATGTGTGATTCAAGTGTACATTAATTAACATACACTGCGTACTGCCCTGATACAATTTGAATTATACCGAGGAAAATGTCTCAATCTCCTTCTACCGCAGTTAGTGTTTATGATAAAACCATACAGCAGAGTTGACTTGGCTAATATATTACACCTCTGTATTCAACGACTACCCAAACGAGTCAGCTCTGAGATAAACAAGCAGCGGAGACAACTTTGAAGATACGTGGTTTCCCCATACTTCTGTTCCACCTTGTGTTGTCTACCTACCAGCCCATTTTAAGGGTTGCGTGATCCCAGATCAGTAACTTACTGGCGGAGGACCTTCATCTTGAACAGGACAAATCGCTATAGGTCAACGCGCCTTGGCGAGCTCCTTGTGGGCCGACGTGAGAAGCACACCCAATCGCCCCTGACTGTTACCACTACCTCAGTCGACATTATTTCCGCGACTGTCCAGTCCTGCAACAACAAACAGTGACTCCCCTCCGGAAAATTATAGAGTTGTGCCAAGGCTTTCGCGTCTGCGGACACAAATCCTGACTACAAATGATAGGATAGAGCTCCCCTTTCGACTCTTAGGAGTTACTTTCACTGCCACCAGGCATGTCCCACCCAACTTTAGTCACACTAGCATTCTTAGTCTCCACTGGTAGAGGAATGACAAGGGACCCTCGACATCGGGTAACGAAATATTTATTTTGAAATTTTCAAAAAAACTTCACTAAAATATCATAAACTTAATAATTATAATAAATAAACTTAATCATTGTTCAAAGATTTTTTTTTGCAGTTTTTTATACACCTTGTTAGTTCATATGATTTAGAGTATTATTAATATGTATATTCAAGTAGATCTAACAAAAGTTGGAGCTATTGACCGTATGCATCAAAATACACATATTCCTACCTGTATACATACGCTAGGGTAAGTCAACCTAAAAATTTTCGATGCCGAGGCAGAATTATCGTCGTAAACCAAGATTTTCCTATCAAAGAATCCGGAATATTAGGGTCCGATTTCTTCAAGGAAAATAAACAAAAAATTAACTATTGAGATAATCATTTGGAAATAAATGAGTATATTGTTCTATTCAAGAATTCGCGAGTATTTGTATACTAGAGAGGAATTCCGAAAAAGAACGGATAAAGAAGGAATTGGAGAACTGCCAATAGGTCTCACGTGTTGTTAATGTGGAAACAGGATGCATGTAGTCGGTAAAAATACAAAACGATATAAATGTACGCAGCCCTAAATAGAAAGGAAGATACGAGAATGAACCCACAGGAGAGAATAAAAGAGTTAATTGCAGAGTCTACAGAGCGAATAAGGATTTTATGTTTTAAAGAAGACTTGTGTGTGCACGAAGGAATGTGTAAAACAAAATCAAGTAGGGCCACATAAAAGTAGGTAAGAAAATAAGCGTTATAACGAGTAATAACAGGACAATTGTTAAAATACAGAAATATCCGGAACGCATTGAGCAGTTCAAACATAAATAAGTGACTCAGATTAACAGAATGCAATCAAGGATACATGTTATAACGACACCCCATTATAAATTGTTTAGGTTACACAGACGATAGAAGCCAACAAGATAAGTAATATTAAAATAAATAGAGGGACAGTCGGATTTTCATGAATAATTAAGAAAAGGATTCAGAGTTATACAACATTCAAGAGGTATTTCGAGTTACAAAAGAAAGCAGGGAAACGATCACAAGAGTGGACAAATTAAAGACAGTATTGAGCTACAAATACTTAGAAGGCCGTTAAGGACCGGCAGAAAAATTGAGTTAAAACTACTAATAAAATAGTGCATTATATTCCAACTATAAATGATCCATTCATAAGCAGAATCCCTTACCGCATCCTACATGTACAGATAATTCGAGGAAATACTATAGAATAACAATTGAACCATGAAATTCAAATAACTTTGAATCTTCTTCCCTTTTGAAAGTGCTAGCAACAAAAGATATCGATCAGTGGTCAATAATCTACAAATCAACGAGCTTCGAGATAAATTCGCTTCGAGTAAATTCTTGAATAAGTTCTCGCTTCTTTTTTTACAAAATAATTTCTGCGTGTTTTGAGGCTATACAAGAATCGATCTATTTTTTAGCTTGTTTCTAAGAATGAAAACGTTAGTCAGCTAGGCCGTGTACCATCGACCGGAGTAGTGAAAATCGGAAGGAACTATGTTGGGTGTATAGATACGGTAAGATAGCGGGTAAGATAAATCCTCCTATTGAAGCGGTTTCGGGTAGGTTGTCGGATGACCCGTGACAATCTCATTCGGTTTGAGTAGATCAGAATGAATAGCTATATTTCGTTACCTTCCACGGGTATCATGTGACCATGTAGCCATGTGACGAACGCATAAGATCACTGCAGTTTTTAGAGGGTAGCATCTCTTTGTTCTACAGAATGTCCGTTTCTCTCTCTAGCAAAATCATTTAGTACCGCCTCTCGCTCGATAGGGAACATAATATGTTCTGTCAAGTCATTTAATTCCCTTTCGTAGGGTTTACGTAGTGCCAAGTCGGTGGAGTCAAGGGCTTTATAATTGTAGGCTTGATACCATCGGTTAGTTCTGATAGCATACGGTACCAAACGTCATCAAGCTAGTAGTAGGAGGGCATCAACCTGTTACATTCTATTTTAGTTCCTCGAGTCTTTAAGATACGTGTTGTTGGGGTGAGAAATAGGTATTGTTATTTTGTATTACTCGTAGTTCGACATAACACTGTTTCTTTGCCGATACTTGAACTTCGACAGAGATGCATTTAACGGTGTGTGCTACCTCTCATGCTGCTACGGCCATATAACCTGAGCCTCTCATTAAATTATATGCAAATTGGTCGGGGGCTTGTGTAGCAATGGCTAAGGCGTTTTTGAAGGTTTCTCGTTCTAAGTTGCATCGTTGTAGGATGGTGTCATTGGATTTGTGTCCGTATGTGTTTTTCTACTTATGCGAATTTTAATCAGGTTCAGATGTTCGGTTCTCATTCACGCGCCTTACTTGCTAGGACAAACGTGATGTCATCTGCAGCTAGGTAGTACACCTTCTGGGAAGTACTTCCAGTAATGTCGACTATTTTATTCGCATAACCTTAATAAAGGATTCTAGATTGTTAGAATTTGCAGCTACTACTAGGTAACACTTTCAAAAAATGTATCCTCCTTCTCTATCTATACAGCTTCTGTCTATCATGATGCAGATTGACCGGAGCATAATTAATATAATATTTAATTATTAATATGATAATTAAAATGCAGAAAACTCTTATGACATAATGAATACCCGAATATAACACATATATGAAATCAACCAACGAATTTGTATAGGGCTATTTTAAAAGCACAAATCTTGAGCTGCAATCGTATAAAAACTAACATACTCATTTTATAATTCAACTTTAATAAATAAATTATGAACACTTATCACTGTTTATGCGTTCATAACTATTTGCGTCGATGTCACTGTGGATATAAATGTAAAAACCTGCGGCCAAACAACTTACAGATGCAAGCGAGACCTACGAGACCGAGAAAGACGTGAATATTAACGTGGTTCACTTAATTTTCAATGGCTTCTGAGCCAGAGCAGATCACCAGCCCAACGTAAGTTAGCTGCAGCACGTTGTATACCACCGCTACAACCGAGCACCTGTCCGCTGGCACCGATAACGCCAGGAGAGGCCGAAGAGGCCGGGGGGCGAATGTCCACAAGAACCATATCGACTCGGCTCAACGACAGTCGCAGCCGTTAACGAGCCATTAAGGTATCGACCGAGAGCCGGTGAGAGGTCGCAGCAAGCTATACCCACGGTGAGCAGCGAAAGTACAAGCGAACTAACGAGTACTTATGACTGCAGTCGAACGCGACAACAGCGCTTTACCGATGAGTAAAAGGCAAAAAAGTTGGGAGAGAGTTGGAAACATCCAGACCCTCTAAGAGACTTCAATTGGGACTGCGAAAACTACCATATCGCCGCCAGTACAGATAGATCAAACCGAAGTCGAAAGGAATGAGAGCAGCGAGAGGCAAGCTGAAAAAGTAAAGAGAGCGAGCGTACGTACCACCCTACAAGGAAGTAGCACCAGTTTGGCCGAGGACGGGAGCGATTGAATCGAGAGAAGAATACTTAAGACTATCGAGACGGAACCACCTGTACAGGCAACTGATGATTCCCGAGCTCCCAGTCTGACAACCACATCACCTCAAAGCGCAGCGACAGTAAGCCAATTCATCCAGTTTTTAAGCTGAGCGTAACAGTAGGGTTGAAATTCAAAAAATAAATATAAATATTTACAAAAATTACAGCGAGTTCAACTGTAATATGTATTAAAAATAATTTTTGTAAAATTTATCTTTTTTAAACTGTTCGAGAAACAAAAGTGTATTGTAAATTTTGTTTATTGATAAAAGATGCACTAAAACTCTCTATTCAAATCGCTCTTCTAAATTCAATTTTGAACAACTTGCAAAAGTCAGTTTCTAGAACAATAAATTACCGGTATAATTTAGTTGTATTCCCTTACTGATTCCAGTCCGTCGATTATTCTTCTCTGACTCTCTTCCTTCTGGATTACGGTCCATTCTCTGTCACTCTCTAAAGACATAAATGTTCTGTATGGAATAATAATATTTGTGCAATTTAATATATACATAAATATATAAGTGCATTTATAATTTCACTATAGAGCGTTTTGTACTGAGTGAAATACCATATAAAAATGACATGAATAATAACAAAATTAATAATGAATTTAACAAAATTTTTCAGTTCAGTTATTCATCTAAAAATTAAGCATGGGGATACGTAGCAAATAGATTCATACGTACTTGAATGATTTTACTTTTCATTATTAATTTGCTTAATACAGGCAAAATAACAGGCTAAAATTGTTACGTTTAGAGTTTCTATAGAGGTTCTACAATAAAAGCTCCATTTCTAAATTATTATTTTTAAGAAAATTAATGTCATTCAAGATAGTATTTGGAATGTAGTTGGGCATAAACATAGTAATTAAAATATTATAATCCACGATAGTAGACTAATAAATCTATGCTTAAAAATATAACCATGTAAAAATATATTTATTTTTTTGATAATTCATAGTCAAACACGCTTAGGACAATTAATTTTACTGTCAATTACCGTAAGATTTGCACATGCAATTAGATTTCACGGAACAAGGAGAATCTAAATAAATACACCCAATTCTAAATAGAAACTGTAAAAATTGATTTATTAAATATTTAAAATAATATAAAGAATTGCATTATTAATTCTACAAAATGTTCGTATTCAACTTTTAAATGATAATAAAAATCTTAATTATAAATCATTAAATTATAAACAATAAAAGTAGATTCATTTTTCCAAAGATTTCAAATGATTTTTAAATCCGGAAATAAAATTCTCGAACCTAGGAATAAAATTTATCATAATAATCAATCTCAACTAACTTCGATAAGCTAATCAGAGTGAGAGAGAAAGCGAGAGAGAGAGAGAGAGCAATCCGATAATAATAATTATTTACTCACCAACCATGGTTAATATTAACAATATTTAATCTTCCTATTAATTTTTAGGCCACACTCCTTCTATAATTAATGATGGAGTATTCTCTAATATTTAATTTAATTAAAAGTGGATGGTTACCAAGAATCTAAGATAATTGTATGCTCTAACGAAGGATCGGATAACGAGTAGAATTGTGAGCCTTCTTCCGTAACCTCGGAAGCTTGATTTCTCTCAAAAATCCATCTATCATATTTATGAAGTACGTTATCTATTAATATTATCATTGGCTTATTCACGAAAAAAGGATATACTAACTAATTGGTACATTTCGGATAAATAATTATTTAAAATATTAAAGATCAATTATTGAATATTTAATATAACCATCCAATAATAGTAGTAATTACAGTAATAATATTAACAACAATAATAGAAATAAATTCAAGATTCTCACTCATAACAATAATAGGAAAAATGACAATAGCACTCGTAAAACAAATAGAGGTAGAAAAAGTCTCTACATCATTCAAATGATAATTCACAATTCAGGATTTGGACTGCATAAGTGCAGGAATCAAGCACTCTGATGTCATGCTCGACACAGAGTCTGCCGTGTAGATGGACATGCGCCTCAAAAGTAAAAATAGGGGGACTAGTTCTGCCCTCCTATCGTCAAATAGGGCTACTCTTTCTTCACGAGAAGTGACAGATCATTTGGAGGCGAGGAATAGCTTCACTGCATTCTCTGCGAGGAATGTAGACTTTTAAGAAAGATACTGCGAGAGCACTTGGTTTTTACTGCGCCGGTGCCAGGCAAACTCCTCATCAGATGGGATGTCGCTTGTAGAGTACCTTTTCACCTTTGAGATGGAAATCACTAATATCTTTTTAAGTGTACAGTGCTCCGGTAGCACTTCAATGATGTAGTTACTGCTAACTCTTCCACTACTCCGCAAAGAATGAATATGGAACGTGTGACGGTGCCTTTTCGCGACCTTGCGCATCACCGGGCCGCGTTTACAAACAAAGGCTCGATGCTCGCGCCCTCGAACACGTGTTAAGGCACGCGCGGGCCCAAGGGAAAATTTTATTTCCCGATTTCCTCCCCTAGAAATTGCTTTCTGGGTGTCGTCACGTTCAGAAAAATTTTTTTATTTGTTTTTAATTGTTTTACTGGACGTTTTTTCTACCTGTGTGTATTAACAAAAGCTCCAATCGGGGGAAGGGGGCGATCAAATGTTCACTTCCTATCGCTTTTCCCACCTCTACTACTTTTGTACAGCAGTTTTAGAAAGTGCGTTAGCAAGCCTTGTCAGCGGCTTTAAGCCGCATTGATAGTCGCGTACCGAGATTTTATATAAGTTCTTAAAGAACTTGCAAATTCGTGCCGCCCAATCCTAATGCGTGAGCAAACTTGTGCCTAAGCGACCCTCGCGGCCACGTATTAAAGTACTGGTAGAACGGCATAAGAAGTGTCTGACCGAGCCGATCGGTTAGCCTGGATATATAATCAGGGCAAAGGGCTGTGCAGTAATGTAAGTAGCCGCAGGGCAAGACAAAAGGCTCAGAAGGCCTTAGATTATGATACGTCCGGGATCCGAAGGCAGACATAGGATGATGTTCCGACTGGGCGCCGCGCGCCTGCAGCATGGCGATCCTCAGGGTGGTTCGCGGCCAGCACTTCGACCTCCGGTCCCCTGCGTCGAGAAACAGAAAGCTCGTGGTTGGTTCAGAAGATGAGACTGAAACGGATTTATCCGACTCATCTTACTCGTCAGATCCTGAGCCCTTGTTCGAGCCAGTGACCTGTCGCAGACAGATGCCCCTCCGCAGGAGCTATCGCAGGACGATCTTAAGGAAGCGGACCGGACCAAGAGCCACGGCCTACGAGGGACGTCTTCCCTGAGCGTCCATGCAACTACTGCCACAAGGAGGACTAGGCGGGAGATACTAAGCGGAAGAGCGCCAACGCATACGTGTCTCGTTACGCTAGGGCCCTACGAGACGGCAACCTCACTCTCTTAGAGGAGAATAAGTAGCGAGCCCAGGACTTTTTAAGAGGCTTCAATCACTTATATCGACGGGGCGACTGTCGGAGTACAAGTAAATTTAATTGGTATCAAAAAATTTTAATGGTATCAAAATATGGAGAAAACCATCGTCGATTTGGTTGCATTCTTAAAGGCATTTGAAGCCCGATTCTGCAGCACGGTCTGGGAAGCGGATCAGCGACGGGATTTAGAGAACATGTTCCAAAGTAAAACAGAGTCCTTGGGCGTGAATAAACAAATTTTGTGCCCCGCCGACTATTTATTTTGCTACCACCCCTCCCTCCGCGACCAATCCCGCGTCGACCGCCGTGAGACTGATCGCCCGGGGCTAACTCGGCTGGGTGTCCTCCGGGGAAGCTACGAACATATATGACATGCAGGCGGGCGCGATCAGAGAAGTGACGCGGGTGCTCCGAGCCCCTCAGAGGCATGTTGACCGATTGCATATTGCTTCTAATAGAGCATAATGACCATATACCTCAACAAACATTTGATGAGACTCAGCAACATTTTTCATCATATGAAATTAAAAAATTTATGCTTTCTGCAAATTATTACTTTCTGGTACAAAATTCGACATTTTGAACACAATGAAAAAATGTGATGTTATTTGTTCAATGACTTGAAGGATACTATTTACTTTTTACTATTGATACTGTGCTTCATATTATAACTATTCACAAACTGTCATAAATATCGCGAAATTGTAGACACTCATATGAGTGCATATTCATACCATATAAGTACATCGGATGGCAGAATCAGTAGCCATGAGCAATAATAAAATAGAAGAGGCATTTTTTCCGGCCCCTTCACCACCACAGGGGTATTCATGGACAGCTGAGAATAAAAGAAAAATCAGTGCGTTGATAGAACTAAATTAGAATGAGAACACAACAATACTTCAAAATCGATAATTAGCTTAGGTATGCGTGCTTAAACTATTTGCGAAAAGTGAATATATGGTAAGATTTATCTCTTAAAAAATGTGAACGTGGTCAAAAATCTTATTGAATTATAGTCTAATGTAGCATTCGTCAATTTGTAAATGACTCATGGGAAAGTTTTCTGGAATATAGAAGTATATAGAAGTGTAGTTTTCGTTCAAATAACTCGTCTTAACTTTCAACTGACTCTAGAGACTCAAAACCTGTGAATTTGTGAGTTTTACAGACATTTTAGCTTACTTAACCCAGTATTAATTATACCATTAATTTATAAATTTCTATTTCAGTGAAAAAGGCGAGTTATTATAATTGCAACAAAATAAAGGCAACAATTAATCCAAAAATGAAAGGTCTCTTTAGTCCTTACTGGATGAGAAAAGACCGCCGAAGTTGTAAAAAAATCGTTCCTGATAAAATACAAGCATAAAGGAAAGGGCACTATGAAGCACAATATACTAGCCTATCCATTACTTACGTGTTCTGTCAATGGCGACCTAGATTTCGTGCAATTGACCAAGTTTAGGAAGCCTTTAGGTTCAAATTAATTTATATAATTAGAATCCTACATAATTAACACTTATAGCGGGGACACACGGCAGTTCAGAGAATCGTTTAATGAGTACATCACTTTTTCAAAACGTATACGGCTTTCTTTTCTCTGACACATCTTTAATACTTACTTTTAATTCTTATTTAAATAATGTAAAAAAAATAACTGTAAGTATTATATATTTACGCAATAAAAAAACTAATTATTAAATTTAAAATTATTAATTAATAATGTTTTGTGGTTTAAATATTTTTAATTGTTTAGTTTAAAGTTTAGTGAAAAGGGCAGTAGTATAAATAATTAGTTAATTCTATCAGTTTGTATAAACAAATACATATTCAACGTGTCTCTTAAATCCTTGACTCCAGCTATACCATGGGATAGCTAAGGTAATTTTAAACATTTTTCTTACCGTCAGCAGGAGGATGGTAGGTCACAGGAGTCGGTCCGCTAAGGCCCGATGTTCTTTTGTTGACAATTTCGGCAGTCCACAAATCGGCACGCGTCAAAGCTGGAGGGCGGAGCCAGACTCGCTGCTTGCCTTGCGGCCCTGATAACTCTGCCCTACTCTCTCCCATTGACTATTTCTCCTACTCTTAATAGCTGTGCTGCAGCGAATAGGCTGCACTTTTCGGCCGCAGAGACTGGATTTTCACTATTTTTTAAACATCTGTATCTTCGCGGGGATGCATATGACAGTTTTGCGACGGAAAAAAAATGTTTAGAATTGTCTCAGCTATCCCGTGATATAGCTGGACACAAGGAATTAAAAGACAGATTGTATAAGACGGTTTAATTAAACTAATTAGAGAGAACACCTGACTACAATCATGATAATTTGCTTCACTATCTCTTACCCTGAAATGCTCTGTTGCCAACTGCTAAAAAAAAAGAGACGACGCATTTATTCCTGTCTGATTGTGCACCCGTGGAACAACAAGTTCTTTCAAACGATCGATTACAGCTTCACAGATCTATTTAATGAGAAAAGATCAATAAGGTACCGCGACTTATACAGCAATAAAATATTCGCTCTAACTATCCACTTACATGCAAGTTTTTCGATGCCTGTAGTCATCAATTCGTTCTTCAGTGGAGAATTAAATACTAAAATCCATGCAGTGAGTACTTAGATCGTTCACCGTGAAATAATGCAACAATAACATAGAAACAAAGTTCAGCAAAGTTCCGACTGATTGTGATGGAATTGTTAGAGTACAAAAGCCGATTGTCCTCGTCCTCAACAGAACAGTAATTCAAATGAGGAGACCGGAAAGTGCACCAACTTAATACGAAGAATCGCAGTGATGTATTGACGGAAAAGCGTAATTTATATAACACCTGCTTTATTTTTCTAAACACTAATTCAATATGTGACCTCCAGATAAAATCCACATCTAGTACCAAGACTTTTAGCCTTCCAGAACAAAGTCTCGACTATCCAATCGTCAACAAAAACTGTAGATATCTATATTTTCTAACATGGAGACAGTTCAATGTTAGATTCAGAGATAGTCTAGCTTCATCTAGCTTCAACCTTCAGGTTATCCCTTAACATGGCGTTAACGATGCTCCAATTTCTTTAATCCGTTTCAAAAATATCTTTTCTTGAGATGCATCGAGTAAACCTTCGTCACGGCGATGAACTCCTTATTGGATTAAAATAATTTGAGACAAGATTCTCACTTTTAAAAATCTGGAAACAAAAAGAAGTCGCGCGGAGCTTTAACTAAGAATACGATTGACAGAGCAACAGTTCTTATCCTTATTCGTCCAACTTCAATATGGCGATGGCTGAGATGAGCCGCTGCGCTATCTAACAGAACACTTTTTTCTTGTCTTTGTCTTAATTGCGCTTATTGTTTCGAATGAGAAAACACGGTACCCACTGCATCATTACCTTTCACACTCAAATATTCATGTAGAAAATGTTCTATGCGGTCTTTTGACATGCCTATTATCTCGACTATCTTGCATACCTTTAATCAGACGTCTGCTAAAAGTAGACCATGAACTTTTGTTAAGTTATGCTTGTCATAGCCGGTATCGACGCACTTGGGCGTGAAAGAAACCAACGTGCTACCACGTTGAAACTCGTTAAACCAATTTTGAGTGGCCAGCATCGAAGGAGAAGTTTCACTGTCCCCAACGATCAAGCAATCTTAGATTTCTCTACGTGATTTCCTTGCAAAAATAAAAATTGGATTATCGGCCACTATTGCTCTTTTTCCTTTTTTTTAAATTGAGAATATTCTTCATGATCCTCATTCTTTCTTGAGATGATGTCACCATCTATCGTTGAACTAACTATTTTTTTACTGTACCGTCCTCGCATTTCAGAAAAAAATTGTAATAAATGGATACATCTTGATATCTATAGCATAAGTAGAAAATTATTAGAATCACTTTTAATGATCTTCTTCGTGCCATTTATGTGAACTTATGAAAATTTTGATTTAAGCTAACTCTGCATTAAGTCAACCAATTTTTTAATTTCTGGAACTTTGTCTCAAAATATCATCCTTTTGATACCTACATTAACACAATTAATTACGATACACCCTGTATCGTAAGATTACAACAGATATGATAGATTTTTCTTTGAAATCTTTTTATATTACACTTTAGTTATTCAGGAAGTAGTATCGGTCCATCTATTAAACAAATCAAATCAAAGAAGATTAATGTACGTTTGTGTATGTAACATCCTTTTTTATAGATGGTCTTTAATCTTTATATAATGAAATTGTATAATGTTTCAACCATACAAGTGGTATTCCAGCATAAACGGCAGGCAAATAAGGACCTAAGTCAATGGTGGGAGCTGTTTCCACTGAGTTAACACTTGAAACGGAATTAGATGTTGACCTAAACATCGCTAAAAAGAGGATAACACTCTACAAATTCCAAGGTTTGGGCTCAAGAAATCTTTAAGACTTCAACCGATGTCTCTCCTTCATACCTCGAAATTGTGATATCAAACAACGTTCTCTGATTCACCCGAGCTCTTCCCAGGTTCATCAAGCACGCTATGCTAAATGAAATAATCTAACCTACTAGTGTTATATTCGTTACATGCAATTATTTTGTATCACAGTTGATGTTGACATAATATTTTTATTTTATTTTGATATAACAGTTGATATTGACATAATATTCCTTTAAAATGCTAGGTCAACGATAATTAAAGCTCAAGTAGAGACGCAATAATGGACGCCCTTATTGGCTACTTCAGTGATACGTTTTAATCAGATAAGGTTATTATTCTAAAAGTTATTCAAAAAGTACCTCGGTAATTATAGCTAAAAAATTACTAATGCACGCTCACAGTCCTAATACAAGAATCTAGTTGTGCAAGAGATGTATTAAAGTATTAATGTACGATTAAATTAAATTAAAATTAATAAAATATTAAGTATTTAGAGACTTAATATGAATGGAGAACTGTTCATATGCTGTGTAACCTTGTAAAAGTTAATACTTACCGCTGCTAGTTGAAATAGGCAGGTAAAAAATTTCATATAGTAAGGTAAAACATCTATCAACATAACGACAGCACCACATTAGTAAATTTGTGTTTACATTACAAGTGTATTCTTGATCGAAGATATGAGTTTTCGAGCCAAATTCGTGTAATTTTTGGGAGATATTGATTTTCTATTTTCATTTGAAGAAAACTGCGGTTGAGGCTTATTGAATACTCTCAAGTGCTTACGATGACTGCTTTCAGTGAAATAGTTTCAACGCTTTAGAGCAGTGATTTTGATGTTGAGGACTGGCACAGGGATGAAAGAGAAATTTTTTTCGAAGATTCCGTATTGGAGGCATTACTTGCTAAAGACTCATGCCAAATGGAAGAAAAATTAGCAGTGTCATTAGCAGGCACTCGACAAGCAATTTCGAAACGCCTCAAAGCCATGGGAATGATTCAAAAACAAGGAAATTGGTTTTGTACAAATTGAAGTGGAAAGTTCACTACAATAATCCCAAGCGCAGAAAATCATTGGGAATGCCCTGACATGCCTCCACATCGATGCCCAGTCAAAATATTTATTGCGCCAAAGTGATGCTCTGCATTTTGTGCGGCCGGCTCGGTGTGGTGTATTATGTTCTGTTGAAACCGAGTGAAACTACTACAAAGGATCGGTATAGAACATAATTATGCATTTGAGCTGAGAATTTAAGCAGAAACGACCACAGTACCACAAGAGACACGATAAAGTTATTCTGCAACATGAGATTCTGCAACACTAAAATGGAAAGTGTTACCTCACCCGTCGTACTCTCCAGACATTGTTCCTTTCGACTACCATTTGTTCCGATCGATGGCACATAGCCTAGCTAAGTAGTATTTTGATTCTTATAAAGTAGTCAAGAATGGATTGATTCGTGGATTACCTCAAAAGACGCATCGTTTTTTCGAGGTGGTATCCGATAATTGCCCAATAAATTGCAAAAAGTGGTGACTTGTGAGGGACAGTACTTTGAACTATAAACAGGCAATAATTTTTTAAACATAAAGCCTCAAATATTGGGAAAAATTGCCGAAAAAAAAGTTGCGTACCTTATGTTTCTATTGTTGTAGATGTATTTCAGACATTGGCTTATCTGCATCATGACGAGAAGGTAATTTTAGCGAAAGCGATAATAAAATAAAGAAAACGTAATAATCTCGGATTAATTATCAAGTTTGATGCTACTGCACATCATGATCGGGAAGAAACATAAATATCAAAACCAATGGTAAACTCTATTAAATCACTGGGAGTCAAATGAATGCAGGGGAAACGAGCCAACAGTCTTTAGTACTTTTCTCAAGCATTAAAGAAATTCTTGACCTTCAATAAATTATTACAAAAAAGACATTCATTGCTAAAGTTTAATAGAAGAACCATCGATATCACTTTACACTATCATTATAATCGAAAGAACTTATCCAAAATCTTAGTTAGAATCTAGAAAACTTAAAGATTTTAACTGGGCAGTTTTAAAGATAAGCTACAAGAAAGAAGTTTAAGCTACAATGTAAACTATAAAAGACATCTGTTCTTTGAAAGCTGCAAATTAACCTGTAAGTTCTCTCTGATAAAATGGTTAAAAAATCGTTAAAAGAGATACACCATATAAAGACTGAAAAAGCGTTCAATAAAGCAAAGAGAAAAGCTGAAGGTGCGATGAGAAAGAACTTGATGGGCTTCGGCAGAAGTGGTTCAGAATCAAAATTTATCAAACCTGAACAATCTAACAAATTTGAATAAGCCAACAAACATAATCTAATTTTTTATTAAAGGTCCTAGTTATTTTTGGTCCCAGTCAAGTCTAATTGGGGAACAGGTATATGATGGTAATAATAATAACAATAATGATAAAAATAAAAATAGTGATAAGACAACTGATTAAAAAAATTACTTTATCAGTTGTAAGTACCAGTATTTCAGTCTCAAATCGACTCTAATCGCTACTGTTATTATCAGCGTCTTATTTCACTTTACATTAGTATATTTTTAATATAGAAGTACCAAAAATAAAAACGTTACAGTGAATAAATTGATTTATTAATTTAAAAATTGTCATACTCCTAAATAATCTTATTAATCGGTTGAAAAAATTAGCGATTAAAACATTAAAATTATTTTTTGTTAAATACTTTGAGAATAATTATAAGTCTTTTAATATCTATTATGAATTTGAAAAATTAATACCGACCACTTTGCGATGAAGGAAAATCTTTATATATCATTTTTTGATTGCGTTCCAATACAACAGCGTCCTGATCATTTATTCCAAGTTCACTAAGAGATCGGTTCGTATCTAAAAGTGGCTGCCCATTAAATATGATTAAAACTTCATGTGTTGGAATTCCACTTTCACTTTCACAAAGTGTGATAAAATCTTTTAATTCTAAATCTTCATTAACATCTAGTATAAAAATTTGTTCATTTAATGTAACTGTAACCTTCATTCTGAAAAACTGACAAAAATCGAAAATTATTTAAATGATAAATCACATTGTGTTTACGTTAAACATTGTGTCACGTAACACGATTTATTAATTATTAATCAAGGCTATCAACCATTATAGTGTACTTGTACTAACCTCAACAACAGGATTAAAACAACAAAAATGAAATAATTAATTAGTTTACTAACTGAACATTAAGGATTGATGGAATATCAAAATAACAGAAAATATGTATGTGTGAATATTTGGAAATGTGTAACGATATCACTGTAGAGCAACAAAGATTTAAAAGTCCCCTGCCATGGAATCGAATATTGAGAAGGCAGTTGAGCGGACTCAAAGTGGTGGTGATCGACAAGGAGCAATCGAAGGAGAAATGGTGGGTTTCGCACCACGGACGACCAGACAATCCAGGGAAACCACCCCGCACGGAATCAATCTGCCGGCAGACGGGGAGTCACCTCGGAATCTGATGAGCACGGAGTGAGCGAGTCGAACGTCATTTAAGTCACACCGGTCCACGATGTTCCATCCACGATCAGTGCTTCCTATCATTCAGAAGACGAGGCCATTGAAGATGACCACGAGAATGATCCTACATCTGAGCCGAAGATGAAAGTAATATTCCCAGAAATGCGAATAAACAGAAGGAATAAGAGAGAGAAGAGTGAAAGAGTGGTGAAGGGAACGACAAGAAGGCGTGACCGCACGGACTTCTGAGGCATATTAATGGAGGGATGCAGCAGGGCACAGCTTTTGAGGGACGAATTGCAAAAGTAAGTACCAGTAGAAGTAAGTAAGCACTAACCACTAACTCAATCGTCAGCTACTGACTCGCGCTCGAGGTATTTGTAAGGAGGCGGTCGCTAGTATCAGTGGATCGCGCGCTGTTATATTTATCGGAAAATGAAGAAAAAAATCGCGAAGTAACGACGGCTGAACATAGAGCGCGGGGTCAACGATATTACTCGAAGACTAGACCGGGAGCTTTGATAGCTTAACTGCGGTGGAGAGAGGGGTAGCCGATAGCAACAACCGCTCCAAAAACTACTGATACAAATAAAGGGGGGGGGGGGATCACGATGTCATTGAGATAGTAGTATCTTCTTTGTAAGGAGCTAAGCTCTCGCGGTCGAGCCTTGGGTGGACTTCATCTTAAAGACTATAAGAATAGCCATAATAGAGATTGGGATGGGTTAAGTAAAAAAGACTCATTCGAATGCAATATAAAGCAATAATAATACGATTACTGTATATAAAATACTTATTCTTCAGCCTACACTGCTCTTGTAGTGTTGCCGTAAACACTACGTATTATGTGGCTCACTCGGCTTATGTATTTCTAATCATTAGTCTACCCATTATAATCAATTTGAAAATAACGGAGAGGGGAAGCAAGGACAACAGACGCAGAATTCAATAGGATAATCTGCCCTACTCTTGAACCAAGGAATAAAGAGATATGTATACAAAAATAATCGACTGATGAGTTAACTTATAGTGTTATTAAGTGTTTTTGAAGTTATATTGTAATTGTAGTCGAAGGCTCCTTTTCTACAAAATTGCGCTATGCAAATCAGTGCGGTTGCTGTGAATTTCACTTTGCCTAGAAATATTCTCGAATTACCAGGCAGCTGTCGATCACAGATGCAGTGACAAATAAATATTAGTAAGGAAGAGGGAGGTAGAAGAAGAGAGAGTAAATGAGTGCGGTAAAATGCGGGCGTTGCATCGGTGGCGAATGTAGGTTTGTAATGTAAAATAAAATTAATTTAATTAAAATACAAGCCGTTACACGCATCCATGTGTGCATCTACTGCTTGTTCTCTCCACTCACTTATACATACACAAGCCCTATAGTACGTTTTCCAAATGCGCACAAATAAAATATATAATTCAATATTTCAAAAATATATTTAAAAAAATATATTAAAAAAAAAACGGAACCTTGAGCCTCTGTTTATCTTTCGAACCTGGCGCGCGTGAGGCCACTCAGAGGCTCCGTCAATGAATCAATAATATAATTTATAATCACATATAAAATGTAATGATAATAATTTCTTGTAACAATTATAACAACGTTAATCTTTGAATTGTTGATACAATTAATTATACTGTGCTAAAACTGTAATAATCGATTGTTTTTATAATAAAAATATTTTTTCGGGAATTAGAGTCCTATAATTCATCGATTTCTTCTGGAACCGCTATATACCCTAAGCGCCGCGCGTGCGATTGGATTTCACAAAAAAACGAATTATCAACGTAATTTTAATTAAAATAAATACAACAAATTTCCATAAAAATTATAAATTCCATTTATTTAACATTTAAAACAAACAAGGTAAAGGTTGAATTGAATTGCTAGTTTTATAAAATCCCCATAAATGATTGATTAAATTTGTTTTAATTATATTTATTTTTTTAATATTCCACAGTAGATCTAATAAATAGTATCAATTAAAAAAATCATGTAAATTATATAACTTTTTTGGTTAGGATAAATTGCATTATGTCAAATACAAAACATGTTTTATTAGTTAATCATGATTTACATTATTATGATAAAACATTATCTTCATCAGTGCTATAATTTAAGTTGTTCAAATATAATTAAAATTAGTCAATAACTAAAATTATAAAAAAAATTTAGTCTGTGATTCACTTAATGAATAATTATCCTCATCTTGATTGTCTCAATATCTCGATATCTTGTTATCCTCTCATAAGCCCTAACCCTTATACTACTCGACATATAAATTTTAATAATATTAAAAATAATATAAATGTAATAATAAGCTTATTGATATAATGCTCTCCTTTAGAATTGGCAACCAGAAGTATGCTCTTTCTCATCAACGATGCGACATTACAGTCCATGTACAACAATGGAAAGAAAAAGATTAGTCGCATGAACTCCATAAATGTTGATTAATTCACCCGTACCGCACAGTACCGAAAACAGCGGCATATCTCACAGCGTTCGACTTACTTTTCGTGATCTCGGGTTTAAATCAGTTTCCCAAAAATCTCCATTCGACCCTTCGGCATGGACCAGATTCTTTGCTGCTGAAGTTCATAAAAATCTGAACCACACTTCTACATATACTGCCAATGAGATTCCGCAGACGTAGGACATGTGTGAAGATTGATCCCCGACGTCCACAGTTAAAACAAAATTGAGCCTCTTGATCATTAAGAATAATGACTAATTAATCAAACAGTACCCCTTGTTGAATGTAGCTTATTCGCACGCTTCGATTCTTCATTTTCTGTTCAAACTTCGCCCCACGCCTCCGAAACTCTGCCTATTCTGGCTCCACCAAAACTACTTACAGGTTCGACAGCACGCGATGCGACACCTGGTCTATCCAAAGTATTATCGATGATCAAATTTGCTGGCCCCAGGTGAAAGGGTGATCAAAGTCCTGACGCTTATCGCGAGGAATCCAATGGCGATTTTGGATAATTTTGATTTGGATTAATTATCTGATAGTTTCTACTCATAGGTTCTATCACCCCCTAGTCACCCCAAGACGTAAACATTCCACCTGGAGCTTTATTCGTCATCAACTTAGTTGGATGCTACCGACTAACCGTTTTCTGAAACTTGTGAAACTTAAAAGTTCCACCAAACCTCAAAATCTTGAAAATCCACTATTTAAATAATATCTCGATTTTAAAATTATGAAACGAGCTTAAATCTAATTCTTGAATCTCGTAATATAATATACAATACATAATACATAACATAATACATAATCCTCGGTAACCCTCTACCAGCAGCTGGACAATAGTTGACCATCGCTCGAAAGTCCGTTAGCAGAACCGACTTCCTTGAATCTTATGGACCTCTCTGCTTTGGAATCCTCACATCCTAACTACTATATAACTGAGCACTGCTACCTTCCCTCCCAAGCCGAAAACAACATTAAGCTTTCTTCTCTGACACAACCGCGACAACGAGGCGGCGCTCGTACCAGTTCGTCAGAGGAAATCTCGTAGTGCCGCCCTAGCTGAGCACCGACACCTATCGCCGAGAGTTTTGTCAACTGTACCATCGATCTCTCCATCGACGCCTCGGTTTAAACTTGATCCGGTCTTTTCTAGTCATAGGCAAACATCAAGCCTACAGGCCAAACCAACGACGATCTACATCAACCAACCAACTGATATCTTATCTGCCTCAAGTTGCCACGATATTGAAAACCACTTTGGGAGCCCCAGAGCAGTGATGAGTTAACTAGCTAGAGCAAATGTCCTTGCTCTATCGGAAGTATTCATGTACGCGGTGGGTAGGAATTTGACGGAAGGATGAAAAATATTTACTAACAAAACAGACTAGCAGCACATTGAACGAGAAAGTTGGTGCTACTCTGATGGGCGTAAAGAAGCTGGTACTACTCGCCGAATGGAAAGTCTTCAGTTCGACCAATTTTATGAGGAGACTAACGGAATATTATATGGAGAAAGTATCGCCAATTAATAAATTATAATCATAAAATTCGGAGAAAGGATATTTTTCCTTCAGAAAACTTTAAAGAGCATTTTTTCCATTTTTAGATTTTTTTTTCACTGCGTACTCGATTCAGAAGAAAACGATTTGACTTATAGAAATCATACCAATTTCGTGGTTTTGGACTAAGTAGCTTTAAACTACTTTGATTACACATTGAAAAGAAAACTTACTTTTCGAACAAAATTAGGTTTATATATAAGATATTCTACTAAACATTAATATTTTTTGAAAATTTTGTTTAAACTCTGTGACGTGGTGCTTCCTCTCCGAGGCCAACGTGCCTTGGAGGGGCCCGGAGTACGAGCCTCTCTACGGTCGCGCTCGCCTGCCCGTCGTGCAGGTGCGTGAGCGCCCAGAGGGTCCCAGCCGGGCTAGACCCGGGCGGCTAGCCTCTCGGCGGTCGACGCGGGTTAGGATTGCGGAGGTAGGGAAAACTCTCTAATAATAAATCGGGGGTTAGGGAAAAACACTTATTTATTCGCGCCCGCGCGGGCAGTCCTCGCCCGAACGCACACTCCCAACGGGCGCGCAGCGACCCACTACATACGGCGGTGTATCCGCCAGGAGAGGCGTGTACCGGGCTACAAAGACCCTCACCTCGATCCCGACGGATCACCGGAGAACACCGGCTGACGCAGATAGGGCCGCAAGGTCTCTTGGCTGCCAGCCGGCTTTGCCCGGAGAGCTAGTGCTCTCACGGCACCGGAATGTTGAGCCGCCGTCGTATCGCGCTCGCCGGTCCACGCGTCGTCCCCGCACTCACCTCCTTGAATGCTGTTGGGGTGCCGACGACCTTCTCCTCCCCAGGTGGCGTTGGATAGCCTGGTGGACGCTTAACGCCTATATGGAGATGGGACTCTGGTCAGCGACTAGTGGTGAGCTGCTGCTTGTAGATGCTCAGTGAACGTCTTCTGGTGGTCGTGGACCTTTCACTTGGGCAATGTATTCGGGGTATGCTAAAAGGCGGCGATCTCGGGCTCGCCCGTAAAGAACCTCCTCGAGAGTGCATCCTAGATCTTATTCGGGGAACCTTTGGGGTATTCAATCTCAAAGTCCCATTGCTGCATTTCTAGGGCCCATGTCGCCAGACGCCCAGTGGGGTTTTGAGATCTTTGAACCATTTTAAGGCACTATGATCAGTTCATACCAGGAATTCGTAGGCCTCCAAATAGGGCCGCAGCTTCTTGATGACCCACAGAAGGGCCAGGTTCAGGAGCTTTCCCAGAGGAACTTTAAGTTCCGATTTCATGCGGGGGGCGATCTGGAGGGATCGCGGAGGGACAGGTTTCGCTAAATAACTACTTCTGGCAGGCTCTGGAGCAATAGTTCCAATCGACTTCCCAGTCCCGACTTCCGACGAGCGCGCAAACCCCATCTACATGGGTACGACGAAGCCGCCAGAGGAGGCATATGCAGGGCCGCAAGAGCCCTCACTTCGATCGGACGGTTCACCGGAGTTCCGCGGTGGTGGATAGCAGGTTCACGAGGATTCTTTATCGGAGCACCACCGTTGCCGACTGGGGCACGTCGGAGAGACATTTGCTCTCCCGCCGGTTGTGCACACCGCTCTACGATATTTGTTGACGATATTTGCTTTGGCTCGAGCCTTCGTCGTGCGCGAGACCCGATCACAGGTTCTGTTACAAATACTGCAGATTAGAGCTGCGCTGATACAGTAAAAGAAGTATTGAAAGTAGATAAACATAATACGAAACGCGCAAACGATTAGAAGCTAGATAGTCAGAAATACGCCGACATATTTCATTTATTCGGAGAACAATTAAACGTCACGCGTTGGCCGAGCACAAGATTGTAGTTTACGATAAAATGCCGATTAATGTAAAACAATATAGGTATCGGCATATGCTAAAAAGCGGAATAGAATGCGAAGTTGGGAAATTGAGAGCACTCTCTTTATAATATCCTTCATTTGACAGTGCAAAAAAAGAATAGAAGACAAGTAAATAAATGATGGTTTAAGATGTACGGAAATAGATATCGCTGACCTTTAACGTCAGTTCTCAGGAGAAGTCAGGACAGTATGCACGTATACCACGAGTCACGAGAAACATGTCGTCGCTGCACTTAAGAAAGTGAATGCGTACGGGTAAAAAATGACATAATAAAAATAATCTAATAAAATCTCCGTGGATTTATAGCGACTCAAATCGTACTCAGAATAGTACACATGCCAAAAACAGTCGACATATAGCTCGAATCATAACGGTCTAAAGCGAGCAACTCATGAGAACGACGACATAAATACTATTTTGTGCCGCGAATTAATACATATATCTATGAGCAATTAACACAATGATTAAGATGCTACTTTTCTTTAAATTTTCTGTTTTTGTATATCCTTGCATTTAATGTCCACACCATTGCTCAACCTCAACCTCATCTTAATGGATATCACTGTATATCACTATATCTTGCCCCAGGTAGTTAGATCAGTGCCCTGTTTTGTCTTTATTTTAAAATTTCTTTAGAAATGGCGCTAAAATAGAGATTTCTATTTAAGAAAGATCTTCAACAATCTTTTGAAAATAGAACTCATTTACATGATTAATGGAACAAAGCTAAGTAAATCATAAGAAATTTAGATTGGAATATTTAAACAAATATTATAGAATATGCATGAATCAAGATCTTGTATGGACTTGAGACTCCAAAAATTATATTAATTATACAAAATTTATTTATGTATTATCGAGTTTTATTATTTATGTATTAAGGTTATAGAAGATAGGATTTAAAACTTAATGTTTAGATACCCACTTTTCCTTTTAAAACAACTTTTTATATTATTTAAAATGGCAGTATAAAATACTTACATTCAAAATGCTTTTTTATTATATTATCATAATCTGAATTTATGTTAGTACAATGTGATTAATTTTATTAACTTTGTCAGCTTTGTAATCTTTTATAAAATTGTATAATAAATGAATTAATTGCTCTTTTAACTATTGTTATTATATCATGCTAATAAAATATATTATTAATGCTTTGATATTAGAAATACATTGAACTTCAACAACCATATCGCAATTCATATTTTAAGATTTTCAAGTTTTATGAAAATAATAAATTTAATTAGAATGCAATTAAATTGGCAAAACTTACCTAAACAATATAATTATGAAAAGCAGGTAGAATTTTGATGAATGTGGTTAATAAATTATATGAGTGCTGTACATAATTTAATTATTTACAGATACATTTCCTTAGCAATTATGTGGATTAAAATTATTTTGATAATAATAATTTATAACTCGACATAAAAATGAAACATCTTTGAATATTATCTGACTACTTTGAAATATAATTTTATAACATTAATACGACTGATTTGTTTTCATTATTAAGTAATGTTTAAATAAAGAAATTTAATGTTTAAATCTATAATTTAATAGAATATTTAAAAGCTTTTTGTTAATAAATACATAACCAGACAAAATAATTACCTTTATGTTAATCTTTAAATTCATGAATTAATTTCTATTGCAAACTTGTATACAAATTGATTACTAATTATACTTTTATATACAAGCCCTTACAGAATACATTAAAAACTATCGTATTATTTTTTTAACTAAAATAATATTTAACAGGTTTTTCGATTTTGTTTAAAGAACTCTCGCTCGATTTGTTATTATGGATTTATAAATTTAAAAACTATACATTAATAATAAACATAAATATTGTGTTATTTAAAATTTCGAAATAATTTATCAATAAAATAATAAGTTTACCTCTGATATTGTATTCTATCTATAAATAATAAAAAATAATTCTTAATAGAATTTTAGAAATTTGATCACAAGTTTCATTGTTTAAATGGTACGTGGAATATTCAGACTTTTCAGAATCAATCCTTTAGTAGCACATAAACAAAAATAGAGAATCTACAACTTAATATAGTTCTCCATTTACAATTTCCTGAAAACGAATAACAACAAAATAATTGAACAGATACAAATCTAATTCGAAATCTGATTTAAAATTGAAAATAAGTACTTCTAAAAGTATCTATTCATATTGATATGTCAGAAGCGTGGATACACCTTAAGGTAGAAGGCAGCTACCAGGGAGCTGGCGCAGTTTGGCACTCAAATGAGCCGAGCGGCAACGGATTATTTAGTACTGGCCAACTCCGACAGTAACCGCTGCATTCGAATTTTTCTGATAGTTCAGACTACTTTGGATCACTTTGGATATTTTCGAATTAGTTCGGGTGATTTGGGTCACTTTCGTTAGCTTCGAGCTTCATTGATGCTCATACAATTATTGTGTTACTTGTGTGTGTGTATTGCCATTATTGCCGTAATAACGAAGAATTACGTAGTGTAGTTTAGTTCGTGTATAGATTTACATTTATTTATTTTGTTGTTAATAGTTATACATTAGAATAGTTGTACAGACATTTTTTAAGACTTTATTCAATCTTTAGATGTACTATAAGGCCGCGTTTAGTTCAGTTAAGTGTAAATAGTCTATATAATGTACAGTATATATCATTTATAGACTAATAGACAGTGTAATACTTTTAAAAATAGTTCATAGTTTGTTATTTTAATTCTTTAATTGTTTATGTATAAATTCGAATTATTTGTTTTTGGCAGTTTACATTAAGAACATGTACGCAGCTCCAACTGGGGGAAAATCGCTTGATTACCTTTAATAATGATTAATTTTATTATTGTATTGCTATTTATTAGTCATTGCATCAAAATTATTCCACAGCAGTATTTTATTCTAATTAACGGATGAAAATTATATGAAATATTTCGTAAAATTAAATATTTATGTGGGATATATGGGATCGTGGTGAAATAATAACACGTTGCGGTGAACTTAACTAAGCAGTCAATACGACAATTGCTTCCGTTACATTCTCTCCATTTCGCCTACCTGCCGTCCTCCCACTTCTTCATACATCCCTTTGGGCATTGCCCCCTCTCCCTCACTCTCTCTCTCTCTCTCTCTCTCTCTCCATCCCCACATTTATATTAATAACAGTGTAATGCAACTAAATCAAATAATAAACTATTGTACAATAAAGAAGTTACATTTTTTGCAATTAACAATTATTCATTGAATAGTTTTATAATAAATTTAAATACTGTATTTCTGTAATCTAGTTAATAATTACGATTGAAATGAAAAATGTGATCAATTTAGAAATAAGCTAAATAATGGCTCTGTGATACAATTGCGATGAATTTTATGATAAAAATGTTAAAGTACTCATTGAATCCTTGCTAGAAAATTTATTTTGTAGCACGATTTTCCTCTAGTGGACGACCGAAATATTGATATCAGTAAATAGGTATGTGATATGATAGTATATAATGAATGTTTTTGATAAAAAATGTAATAGGTATATTAACAGGCTTAATAATACTTTGTGATATAAATCAAAAAGCAACTATAAATGTTAATTATATTTTTTAAATACAGAGACGTAAATTATTTTCTTACATGTTATTGTTTATACAAATTATCAAAAATTAAATTGGAACATCTTGGAAAAAATATTTTGTAACAATCAATTATGTTTTAAACAACAAATATAAGTGTTTTATTTTTATCAATCATATATGATATTCCGGTAATTGATTAAATTAAATTCAGTTGATAAAGATTTTCAAATATACCTGTTTTTCTTCTGCCCAATTCTACTCTGCGTTTTTCTACCCCTATTGAAATTCGTAAACGTAAGCAAAGGCACATGTTCTAATCTCTAAACCAAAGATAGCCCCGATAGCACTGTGGAGTACTGACCGTGACTACGCACTTGCTCCAAGCGCGCAGTACGCGTAATCTCGGTGGGATGTTCTGGTACAGTTCCAGTGAGCATTCCCAAACATCGTACGCGTGGAATCAGCTGAAATAGCAATAAGGGTATCAGCACGCGTATAAAATACGTGCAATATACGCAGAAAATACCTCGCATACCCTTACGAATTATTATATATAATATTTTTATTTTTACTTAAGAATAACACTAAGAGAATAAATTATAAAATAATTTTTTATTAATCGAATTATACATAATGTTCAAATAACATAATAATATATAAATTCATATTATATATACATATGTATAAAATACATTGCATTACAGGTTATGTTTACAGATAAATATCACTTACTGTCTCATGCCCGGAATCACATTGTTCGTATCACTAGATGCTGTCATTAATACATTTAATGAGAATGCAGCATTCCAATGATTTTCAAGATATAAATACCCCGATTACGGGGAAGAATCAGAATATTTTTTGAAGAATATATTGTTTTTGTAATTTTATTTTGTTCTTCAAGTATAATATTTTGCCTAAAGTTTATATGTTCCGGGATAACTTTAATTTCGTCAATGAATAATATTTTAGATTGTGTTAAATTAGTTAAATCTTTTTTAGTCAAGCTGTTTGAATTCTTACTTTGTTCAAAACTGTTAAGACTGTATCACGTGTCTGTAAATTATTATTATTTACGATACTAATTTTTAAACTAAGAAATAATTGTTTCCTATTACAATTAGAAAAAAATATAAATATAAGTTTTATTCTAACCTCTATTGAAGTTTTATTTTTCAAATTTGTTTGATTTGAGTTTTATTTAAAGTTGATGAGTCTAATATAGACATGCATACCTCTAAAGCATCAACATTTAAACTATTTGTTTCTTTTTATTGCAATTTTCGTAAATCTATTCCATTTATTAAATTAGTAATTCTTTCAACTATCTAAGAATGCTTTTCTAACTGAAATATGAAGGATTCACAGTAACGAATATTTCATTCACTAAAATCATGAACTTACAAGTGAGTCATATGCTTCAACTTTTGTCTTAATTTTCGCATTACTTTCATTCTACGTCATTCTACATTTTATTTTATTTTTTAAAATAACTTTTGATATGTATATATACATATAATTAACATTTAGAGTGCCCGCAGCTTAAACGTTGCTACCACTCACTCCAATGTTACTCATGGAATCATCGCACATCGCTCCACTCTAACGGCTTCATCGACCCAATAACCATGTATCCTAACTATCTATATGCAACTCTCTGCGCACCCAACGCGATTACGCCCGTCCTTTACCTCACTCGAGTTCACAGAACGCCGCTCGCATGAAGTTTCCGATCCCCCCCCCCCTCCCGGACCTCGTTTTATTATGCCATCCTTCTTATTCCTCTTTCTTCTTTTCTTCCGGAGGTCTAGGAACTCGTCATTAGGTTTCAAGGATGGCTCGTAGTCATCTTTCTCTAATTTTCTAATTCTAATTCTTGGAGGTATTTTGGCGGAGGATGAGCCACACGAGACACTTCTTGTGCCACTGGAGTCTCGACACCCATTGGCTCAACGACGACACTGGTCGATAAAAGGGACGTGTCAGATATCAAGAATAGTAAGCAGACAGAATACATACACTTTTCAATACCGTTCACAATAATTTTTGGTGGCTAACTCCTTTATTCTCTCGACTGAATCCCACACGGATGCGGAGTGGGACACTGTGCGACAGGCGCCGTTTAATCAAACGGCTTCCACGTGCCACGCTGCGACTTGCAAGATGCGCCAGAGGACTGCATCTACACCAGCGTCATTGGACTCATTGTTGCATGTCATATCTAAAGTACTAAAGGCAAGATCGGACTTCTAGATGTCCACAATCGATCTTTTCTGTAACAGATTTTATATCATTGATCGAGCGGTGGCCGATCTTCTAATTCTGTTCTTGCGAGGAGTCTCGGCTCAGGCCACCCCGAATTGAATCGATCCGCACCAGCGGCGAAAGAGACGATGGTGGCTCTTATGAGTCGAGTCTTTGAGCTAGAATGTATCAACAAAGCGTAGTTAGCTGAGCTGGCATTAAAAAATTTAATGAAGCAATTCCGAGTAAGTGTACTCTCTAACTCAAACATTGAGGGTCCTGGAAGACCAGAGGCGCTGGAGTACTTAATCTGCTCTGTGCAGTTTCATTTACGAGGAATTCTAAATTTTATTATCGCCGGATTACTGTCACAAAATCATTCTCGGTGATCTGAATGCTGATATCTGCACTGCTAGTGATGATGCTGCGTTTCTTCGCAGACTCGCGGCTGAGTTGTCCTTGCAGATTATCCAACACGGTCCTACGTATATTGTATCCGCATTCCGCACCTGGATCAACGTCATTCTTGTGGAGGACAATGATACGGTAATGTCCGCTGCCAATATACCTGCTTCTTTTTATAGTAAGCACAACATAATCAATGTTACAATAGAGGTAACTGTCCCCGAATTTATCTGTTTCTCTTTTGGTTATTTGTGGAGGATTTTGACGTTGAGTCAGCAGTCGCGAGGCTCAACTACAATTTAATGACGGTAATAGTTGAACTCGCCCCTGACAAAATTATGAAATTAAATATAAATCGCCTTCCTTGGATTGGAGTTGAGCTTCGTGACCTGCAGCGTAAGAGTGGGGTACTGTACAGATAAGACAGATGAACAGGACGAAGGCAATTCCTTGAGAACTTCCTCGATTTCTGCGAACACGTTCAGAAGAAGATAGATCAGGCGAGGACTGAATATGTTCATAATCGCCTGTTCGACTCTCAAAATTCCAGCGCAATCTAGCGTGAGTTACGGAACGCAGTTTTGCTACCATAATCAAGTGGGTTTTTATCTCCATCAAATACCATTGAAGACAAACGGATAAATGTCATGCTCAACTCTGCTGCTGATGGTATTTTTCGGTTTAAAGCTATAAATATTAATGAGATTGTACTGCCCGTATCTAAATTAGTTGTATGTGTATATCATCATTCATTTTATATTGTACATACATTCATCTCATTCATTGTATGTAAGAGTGTATGAGTGTGTACTAACTAATAGATCATGTATTATAAGAGAAATGTGACTTATTTGTAGAATTTTATGTATCAATTATTTATTTATTTATTTATTACCATATACTGTGCTACATCTGTGATAATGCTGTATTTATGATATAATTTATATTGAAGTTGACTTAAGGTGATTGCGTTTTGTAAGTGTTAATTTGTGGAATAATTTTGTAAAAAATTTTACAAAGAAACTTGTATCTGTCTATCTATTTATCTCTCCCTCTCTCTGTCCGTCAGATAATCTGACAACACGCACCTTAGCTTGTTCCGTAATTATACTTACTAATATTTGTTTTTTTTCACTCATTGGAGTGATTATTTGTGATTGTCCTTGGAGCTTAAGCACTTTCAATCATATAGATTTGTTATGTACAAGTTCTAAAATTATCCCTGGGTGATTTTACTAATGGCCTTTTAAGCCTTACTGACTTTGCTATTGACACCATCTTGGAGTTCATCGCTTGCTTTGTTCATAAGCTATGTTTGCTTCTTTCTTTTCACGACATTATCGGATTTCCAAAATTTACATCTTAGCATAAATTACTCTGAAAATTGCGATTATTAAGGACACTGGATATCTTTACTCATATACAATTTTACAACAACAATTGTATTTTGGAATTTTGGTTTTATCATATTGGATTCATATAATTTTTCACGTAAAAGCTATTAGAGTTTCAAAGTCTTACAGGAGCATATAACAGCTTATTTTTTGTTTCAAGTACTTGAGATCCTAAAGGAAATATATAAAATTTGTAATACCCTCAACTGAACTTATAAAGAATATCATCTATTTTAATAATTTAGCTTAACATCACATTGCATGTGAGAAAGTGATTCAGTGGTGATAGTTTACAATTATAGTTTTTAAGTAAAATCTTTTTTGCGGTACTCCATTCTAAAATAATCGGTTAAGGTTTAATATTTTTTTCATACTGGTAACGTTCATCTTTTATATAAAAAGAATACGTGCTTATTATCTCAGTCAGTATCTCTAGTCGGTAAAAAACTGTGTTTCCGTCTTTGTAAATCGAACGGCGTTGCCTTTGTAAATTCATAGGAAATTCTAGTGATTTCACATGATTTGATTTTTGCGCATATCTCACATAATTTAATTTAATTTTAATTAATTTAATGTAATAATGATTGTGTGATTATAGTCGTTGTGTGAGACGCCCAAAAGGAATAAAAATAATAATAATAAGACTGCGCACAGTAGGGCTAGGCACTAACTGCAGCAAGACAGTGCTCTTTTTGAGCCTCTCTCTCTCTCTCTCTACTTTCAAAGAGAATAGCTCGGAATGAGCTAGGAGAAAACTGGGATTATTTGAGGAATCAACCTATAACGACAGGTCAGGGGCCAACAGGATCTTACTATGGCGACCAACGAAAGAATACCTTATTCCTTCGGCTGGATGTAGGGGTTATAGCAGGGGCAGGGCTGTTGAGCCCCAACAAAAATATTAGGGATTCGGGTGAAAATAAAATGAAAATAAAAAATATATATATATATTATGACGAGTGGTCGTCCTCCTGGGATAAATAAAATAATTCGTTAATAGATTTCACTAATACATACTTGAAATCGGGTGACGAGCAAGATAGGACATTGCATCGCTGCAGGTTAACAAACAATTAAACTTAATTCCCAGCTAATAACAAAATTTATTTGATTTGTTGAGGAAAACACTGGGGAGAATCAGCTGGTGACAGTAAACAGAGATAGCTGCAAGTAAGGTACAAGTACATGGATGCGACTATAGGAAAATATGTCGAGGACCAATCAAGTAGTCTCTTTTTGCTCACCAGGAGGCGAATAGTAATCCTCCCCAGGGATTAGAATTAATAGAAATATCGAGATGTTCCATCTTTGTCTTTCCTTATCGTGAATCTAAATATAGTTCGAGTATATATATACCGTGCGTACTTATTATTTTCCTTACCCGAATTTTTGGTATAGTCAAGTGTTAGCTATTGAATAGAGAGAGAGAGAGAGAATAAAAGACGATTTTTGGAGGATAGTTTATTGATAACTATTGATTGATTTATTATGATAATTGATAAATTTTTATTAAATTATTTGGGATTTTTTTTTATATTTTTTTGAGAATTTTGGTGGTGTTTTCTTTCTTTTTATGATATAAAAAGTAATAAGCCTTTAAATAGTCGCGCGGCCGGATAATTGATTGTAACGCCCTCTTTTCTTAAATTGGCGGGAACAATAGTGTATTCTTGCTAAATGTACGAGACAAGGATAATACTATTGCCTAATATGCATAACAAGGATGCTAGATGGATTTTTGAGGGAAAATCGAGTTTCCGAGCCGATGAAAAGCGGGACACACACTCACTCGTCGCCCGATCTCGAAAAGGGAAGGAACCATACTGAAAAGTCGAGGCTCAGACCATTTTATTTTTTTTTATTTTCGGAGATTAGGATTACATTCCAAAATAAATTAAAGAAGGTGCGTGGACCGGGAACTTAGAGTTGTTTTATTGTTTAAAGTATTATTATTTTCATTTGGCATTGCTGGTGAGTTTTTTTAGTTATTTTTGTACTGTCTTCTCTCTCTCTCTCTCTAATAGCCGGTGGACCAGAATTAGTGATATTTTCGAGATTCGTAAATTTCCTTTTAGCTCGGGATTTTCCTTTTTCAGGTTGATGCAGTTAAATCGAGATGTTGTATAGATTGTTTATTTTTTTTTGAGACGTTCGTGATTTCCCGGGTATACAATTTAGTCGAGTCGAGTTAAATTGTTAAATTTGATATCTCCGTAGATATCGGCTAAACGTCTTTTTGTTACACACCCGTATTGGAGAATTTGTAGAATCACTATATTTTTTTTTTTAATAAATGTTGTTATAAATTAAATTTAATTAACGGTGTAAGTTATTTCAATTGAACCCCCTTACATTGGTGAATTCGCAATTTGCACGCGACGCGCCTAGGGTAGAGGTGATCGGGAAAATAAAATTTAAAATTTGTATCTGTTTAATATTCAAATTATTTAAACTTTTTGTGATCCCACGTCACAAATGGCATCCCTTGTGGGGAATTGACTGTTTTTGTAGGTCGAGATATATTTTCTTGCAGGAGCAGCAGTTCCAGGAATTTTGGCAGAGAGAAAGAGAGAGAGTAGTTAGAATAATTTTTTTTTTCTGTTATTATTGTAATTCCTCTATAATTATCGCGGTATGTACAACTTGTGAATTATTTGTGTATAATTTATTGTTTTAGAACTTATTTGACAAATTCACGTTTTGGCGGCAAAACCGCCATTTTGTTGTTCTGTGGAGAGCCTTTTTCCCTCCCTTTAGTAGAAAGTCGGCCATTTTAGATAGGATTTAGAGTTTTAGCGCGTAGTTATTGCAAGAGGAAATTATTCTTGATTTATTGTGTGAAGATTTTGAAGATTTTAAGAAGATTCATTCGCAGCGTTATCGAGATATTTCGCGAGTTTTTTTTTTCAGCTCGCGAGTGTCGAGATATTTCGCGTTTTCAGCTCTACCATAAGATCCTCCTTTCATCACTTTCAAGAATATTTTTTTTTCTTTTCTCCTTTCGAGATATCCGATATTTGAAATTTATTCGCGGGTGTTGAAATTTTACCATTATCGAGATATTCGCGTGTGTCGAGATATTTCGGGTTTACAGAAACATCATACCAGAAGTATCACCAAATTACGAATAATAAGGATTCACGCGAGTGTCGAGATTTTGCCGTTCAAATTAACCAATTTTCTTTTATTCGCGTGTGTCGAGATATTTCGGGTTTACAGAAACATCATACCAGAAGTATCACCAAATTACGAATAATAAGGATTCACGCGAGTGTCGAGATTTTGCCGTTCAAATTAACCAATTTTTTTTTTTTTCTTCGCGAGTGTCGAGATAATTATAATTTTCTAGGTTCTGATTTGCTACAAAAAAAAAAAAAAATCGAGATACCATTTTTTTCAAGACTCAAGAATTATAAGGATTAACCAATGGAGACATAAAATATAGGAACATAAATAATTTTACGAAGGATTTTATCATTGGATTTATTTCTTGTTAGGCAATATATTGTATTTAGTGGGTAAAATCCTTAGTAAGCGAATTGAGGTTAGTTATTTGGTAGGCTAGGCGTAATAAAAGTGTAAAAGGATAGGGGGAAAAGGCCGACTCCTCCACAGAATTAATTTTTTTTTTGGTCCTTCCTATACGACTATCGACAAATTTTCTTTTTTTTCTTTTTTTTCTTTCTTTGTTGACTGCGACAGTTTCCCAATTCGAGAGTTAGTGGTTAAATTTCTAATTCGAGATATTAAAAGTTATATTAAGTTGGTTTAAGTTGGTGTAAATTTTTTTTTATTTATTTTAGTGTTGGGCACAAAATTTTTTTTTTGTGTTGTTTAACAGTTTTTTTTTTCCTGTAAAGTCGAGATAAATACATTAAAATACTTGGTTTCTTTTCTGTTACTAGTTTCCGAATTGTGCATCGAGATATTTCGGATATTAGAATCGAGTTATTTTACTTGGGTTGTTAGTTATTCTGATACAACATGGAGGATTATGCCGTTTTAATGAGCCGATTATTAGATAGTTCGAGAGAATTACGTTCATTGTTAAGGGACATTGTTAGACGTCCTGCATCGGAAATTCGGGATGAATTGAACCTGTTAGGTTTATGTTCGGTCGGATCCGATCGAGTTTTGGCGGAGCGACTATTTAGGGCGAATGTTAGGGCCGCAGGTCTACACGAAGATGTCCCGTGGTATCCTTCGGTGGATGATTTAGGGGATCAGGCGTCAGTGGTAGATTCTCCGCCGATTTGGTCAGGAAATATAGAAGACCAATCGATTGCTGAAGGAAACGTTGGCGATTCGGTAATAACATTGGACCCGAATCCTCAAGCGTTGGATTTATCTGTCGTTAGTAGGACTAATAGAGAGTTATTGCCCAGTCAGCATATGCCCTTACAAACTAGCCATAGGAATCCTCCTCCTAGAATTCTGATGAGTGTACCAAGTTTCGGGCCAAGCACGAACAATCAAATTTCGTCTACGTATACAGCGATTGGAGGTAATACAAATCTCGCCAGTTCGAATCGACCTGCCGTTTCTTTTGCTAGTCCGGTAGGACAGTCCAGTGGGACGGAAGAAGAGAGACCCCAATATCGAGTTCCAGTACCTCCAGAGTGGCGTGACCCAGCGATTTCGTTACCGTCAGTAGCTCCCAGAGTGTCGAGGAACCCCAATTCTTTAGTAAATGATTTTCGAGATGGAAATATCTATGACGACGAAACAGATTTAGACTTTAGCTATGGACCACATTTGCGTCGAGATTTTCGGGATAATGATGAAGAATATGGGAAGACTATGGGAACGCAGTCAGGATCACGAAATCCAAGTTCGACGGGATCCCAATTGGGAAATAGTAGGGCAATCGTCGCTTTCATAAAAGTGCTACAAAACTGGAGGTTAAAATTTGCCGGACGGCCAAAGGAAGATGCAGCAAATTTCCTAGCCCGTTTGAATGATTGTAGGGATTGTGTAGATGTTGGTGATGATGAGGCGCTGCGGGCATTACCCTGCGTCCTCACGGAAGGCGCAGATTTGTGGTTTAGAACAAAAAGGGTTAGTTTTTACTCGTGGCAGGACTTCGTACAAGAGTTCAAAAGACAATATATACCGGATGTGGATAGCGAAGATCTCTTGGCGGAGTTGAGAGCGAGGACGCAGGCTAGGGGGGAGACTATAAATAATTTCCTGATGAGCATACGGCACCTAATAGGATTGTTTAGGAAACCTCCATCGTTGAAGACTCAAATGAAAATAATTTATAGAAATTTGTTACCCGATTATCGGCATTTTATGTTAGATAAGTCGTTGGTAAGTGTAGATAGCTTCGAGTTATGGGGCCGGCGGTTTGAGAAAGCTAAGGACCTGGATCGTCGTTATGCTCCTCCACCTCCAGAAGATAAGATATTAGTTCCGGGTGGTGCTTATAAGAGTTTTAAAGTCAGAGTAAGCACCGTAGAGGAGAGGAGTGGCGAAACGCCAGGAACAAATAAGCGTAAAGCACGACATAAAAATTTTTCAAACCCTGGTCCCAGCATAAGGAAAGTTAGTCCGGTTGCACCCGGCTTATCATATGAAAATGCAAGACAGGAGATAGCTAATGTACAAGAGTCGGTTCAAGCGCCAATATTCAGAACTAATAATAATAACCAGTACAGTGAGAATAATACCTCGTGGCCGCCTTATCGAGGAAATAGAAGTACAACCACCGGCAGTACTGGAATTAGGGTCAACCCGTTGCCAAACAGAAAACCCAGCACGTGCTACAGTTGTGGCGAAGAAGGCCATATGGTGTCTGCCTGTCCTAGAAGGCAGTGTTTTTCGTGTAGGGCATTTGGCCATATGTCTAGCCGTTGCCCGAATAGAGAACGCCAGTTAAGCTGCCAGGGTTGTGGAGCCTTAGGAGTGGAATTGAAAACCTGTAGCAATTGTAAGGCGGTTCGAGAATTTATAGAAAGAAATTTGGGAAACGATGTCGCAGGAGCGATTCCTCGCCCCAAACCTCCTGCAAAGTAATAGGGGCGCGTTTTTTGAAGGAAAAATCCCGCGCTGATACGTCGAAAACGGCCGGGATGGATGAATTAGTGGATTTAGATGAGTTGAAGGAAAAATCCCGCGCTGATACGTCGAAAACGGCCGGGATGGATGAATTAGTGGATTTAGATGAGTGGAAGGAAAAATCCCGCGCTGATACGTCGAAAACGGCCGGGATGGATGAATTAGTGGATTTAGATGAGTTGAAGGAAAAATCCCGCGCTGATACGCAGAAGACGGCCGGGATGCATATAATTAGGGAAGAAGTGAATAGCAATGAATCCCAAGCCGATAAGGAGAAAACGGATGGGATGCGGATAGAGAAGCGTAACAATGGGATATTTAAAGATCTAGCGTGTGGGATGGATAGAAATATAGAGTTAAATTACCGAGCTAGAAAGGAAGATGCGGCCGGGAAATACTCTGTTCCGTGCGGCCAGCCGGTCAGAACCGAGGAAAACAGTCATAGTAGTCGGAATGACCAAGCTGGTAAAGAGAATGAAGCTGGGAGTTCGGGACCTGGTAGGGAGGTCGCTGATAGCGCTTCAATGGGAAATTTGCAGAATAGGGTGGTTATACGGAGTAACAATCTGCCCGAGATAAATACTTGGGTGAAGACAGCGTTACCCAGGTTGAAGAATTTTGTTGGAAAGGTAAGGAGTAAAGCACAGGCAGAAGAATCTGCCACTAGGGCAATTTATCAGGCATCGACTTGGATGGACAGATTGAATAATACAATAAATGATTCAATAATGAATTTAAAGAGTAGCGTGAAGGAGAGGTTAAATCGTGAAAACAACGAGGACCAGACGGTTGAGAAGGAATTAACAACTGGTACTGGTTGTCGTTTATCGTCAAATGTAGGTTTAGATGTTGATAATAGGTTAATTGGTAGGGTACCTTTAAGTCGAGATACGAGTCTAATTAATGATAATGGGTTAGGTCGAGATGTACAATCAAGTATCTTGTCGAGTCAGAGTGCGGGTGAAAATCTGTTGGAAACAGCTAGTAGTTTAGAAACCCAAACACATTATTTAAAAGGGATTTTAAAGAAGCATATGCCAAATGTACATTCCCCACCTCATTCTTCTGATTTGAGTGTCGTTGAGGATACGGGTTCATTAGTTGGTCAGTACATGGCCAGTAAAGTGGCATGTAATGACCTGGGGGGAGGTGGAACTATCGTAGATAGCTTAGATCCGCTCCCAGGAGTAAGCCAAATAGATTTTGAAGAATGTGTGGAGGAAATATGTATGGAGAATAGGAAGTATATGCGAGTAAATCTAGCTGGAATTGAATATAAAGCCTTGTTTGACCCTGGGTCTATGATCTCTGTAGTAGGTCCGAGGGTTTATACTAGGTTTGTTGATCGATTAGAACCAACATGTGTGACGGTAAAGGGTGTCACCGGGAACTGCACTAAAGTGATAGGTATCTTGAAGGTAAATTTAGGTGTTGATGGGATTAATAAAGTACTGAAGTTTCGGGCTGTTAATTTCAAAAATCATGATTTGTTGTTAGGGATGGATTTTTGTTTAAAATGGTATATCGAGTTTAAAGCTGTAGAAAATCTGTGGAGGGTTCGAGATAATGAATGGCATAGGTTTATTGATGATAGTTCTAAAGAAGATATGGTGTTGATAGCTGAATGCGCAGGGATCTCAGTGTTAGAAGGAGATCAGAAAACAGCGTTGGATAGAGTAGTTAAAAGGGGACTGGAGAATCAACCCAAGGAGTTCGGATTGACTAAATTAGTGGAACACCGAATCGAGGTTGAAGGAAATGAGCCGGTTAGACATAGACCTCGTAGAATGTCACCGAAAATGTGGGAGGTCACGCAGGAAGAGGTCAAAAGGATGTATCGAGATAAAATAATAATTGAGTCTGTTAGTAATTGGAATAGCGCCCCGGTAATTGTGAAGAAACCTGATGGAAGCTATCGGTTTTGCATTGATTTCCGAGACCTAAATAAAAGGACTAAACGGGATGCTTATCCTCTTCCCAGCATTGACTCTATTTTAGATAAATTACGGAAGGCTAGATACATCTCAAAAATTGATTTGAAGCAAGCGTATTTCCAGGTGGCTATGGAACCCTCGAGTCGAAAATATACGGCGTTTGCGGTGCCAGGATCTGGGTTATTTGAATTCATGAGAATGCCATTCGGGTTGACAAATGCGCCAATGACCTTTCAGCGATTAATAGATGGATTGTTTGGGCCGGAATTCCAACCATTTATCTTTGGATATTTGGATGATATAATTATTGCCACCGACAGTTTCGAGGATCATTTAAAATGGATTGAGTTCGTGTTGAAAAGAGTGTGTGAGGCAGGGTTGCAGGTTAATCGAGAGAAGTGTGAGTTTGGCTGTAGCCAGGTGCGTTATTTAGGGTATTTATTAGATAGTGAAGGGTTACGTCCTGACCCAGAGAGAATACAGCCAGTACTCGATTATCCGGCGCCCCATACCAAGAAGCAATTGAGGAGATTTCTTGGAATGGTTGGTTGGTACGCTAGGTTCATAGACAAGGATTCCGACATCAAATTGCCTTTATTGAAGCTGTTAAAGAATAAACAAGAATGGATTTGGGAACCCGAACAACAGGAGGCATTTGAAAAGTTAAAGATTGCTCTAACTCAGGCACCGGTTCTAGCTAGGCCAGATTTTTCCAGAACGTTTACAGTCCAATGCGATGCTAGTAGTTATGCGATAGGAGCCGTTTTGTCACAAGAATTCGAAGACGGAGAACATCCAATCGTGTATGTAAGCCGGGTTTTAACGAGATCAGAAAGGAATTACTCTACCACTGAAAAGGAATGTTTGGCGGTATTATGGGCGATTAAGAAAATGCGGCCCTATTTGGAAGGGTATTCTTTTCGGGTCATCACGGATCATAGTGCTCTTCGGTGGTTGCAGAACCTTCGAGACCCTACAGGAAGACTTGCTCGTTGGGCATTAGAAATGCAACAATGTGATTTTGTGATACTCCACCGAAAGGGTGCTATGCATCATGTACCGGACGTGTTATCGAGGGGTTTCGAGGTCGAAGAAGAGATATCCGCTTTGGAAGAGTCGCAAGATGAATGGTATTTAAATAGGATGGAGCAAGTGTTGTCATCGCCAAAGGTTTTTAAGAATTGGAAGGTGGAAAATGGCATGTTATATTGTTACCGGACAGATCCGTTATTAGATCCTATATTGTTTCCAGAAGAGAGATGGAGATTAGTTATTCCTCTAGAGGCAAGAGATAGGGTTATGACGGATGCACATACGGATATCTCGGCAGGTCATTTAGGAATAGAGAAGACCTATGACCGGATTGCTCGAGAATATTACTGGCCTGGTCTATGGTATGATGTTAGCCGGTTCGTTACTTCGTGTCCAGATTGTCAGAGATATAAAGTAATGCAGTCTGCTCCGCAAGGTTTGATGGGTCAACGAGTAATAGAGCAGCCTTGGACGGTAGTGGCTTCGGATTTAATGGAGTTTCCACAGAGCAAGGGACAATGTAAATATATGGTTGTATTCCAGGATCTATTCTCTCGTTGGGTAGAAATGAAGCCTTTGAGATCAGCGGATGGAAAGAGCGTAGCGGCAGCACTAGAAGAACTGGTAATTTTTAGATGGGGAACTCCTGATTATTTCCTAACTGATAATGGTAAAGAATTTATGAATAAGCATTTGAATGAAATGTTGAAAGAGTATGGAATTAATCTTGTTACGACTCCCCCGTATCATCCCCAAGCGAATCCGGTGGAACGAAGTAATCGAACTTTAAAGACAATGATCTCAATGTTTGCTAAGGATGAGCATAGAAATTGGGATAAACATGTGCACGAATTGAGATTTGCAATTAATACGGCCATTCAGTCTAGCACTAAGGTTTCACCCGCGTTCCTGAATTTCGGTCGTCATCCAGCACAACCGAAGAGTTTGCGTCGAGAATTAGAAGCGAATGAACCTCTAAAAGAATTAAATGCTGAGGTTTGGTTAGATAGGTTGAAGAGGTTAGATGCGTTACGTGACTTGGTACGGCGACATAATGATGAAAGTAGGCAAATTCAGTCTAAGCGGTATAATAGAGGTAGGCGCCATATCACGTTTAATGTCGGTGATCAGGTTATGCGTAAGGTGAAGGTCCTATCGAATTCGGCACAGGGATTCTCGTCGAAATTGGCCCCGAAGTATGAAGGACCGTTTGTTGTTTCCAAAGTGTTGTCTCCCACCGTATATGTGTTGGAAACCGGGAACGATCGGCGTATCGAGAAGATTCATGTTGGGGATTTAAAGCGGTTTATACCGCCGCGAAGGTGATTGTTGATTTGTAAATGTTGGTGGATGGTGGTTATAGCGTTGTCACGTCCGATCGTAGTATTATATCATTAAATAATGTACAAATTTCTTAGATGGCTCGTACCAATTTAAAATTGAAAATTGAGGCTGCTCAAAGGGTGGAGGAGGAAAACGAACAAATAACCCCGCTATCCACCTCTTCGGGTTATGTTGAAGAGCTGGAGCGTTTAATAAGGGAGAAAACTCTGTGGATGAAGTAGCGGAAGAGCAGAGACTCCGAGAGACGGCCTTATCCTCTCGTATGACCCGGGGGGTTATAGCCGGGTTAAACGATGGAATTCCCCCAGTTGCTACGGTGGAATCACCCTCCGTTAGTATGGTCGGGGAAACTTTAAAGGGGTTGGAGCTTTCCTCAGGACGCTCGGCTGTAGGGAACACAGGCGCCTCGTCCGCGGAGGCTGAGGAATGGAGGGCTAGAGGTGGTATGCCTCCACCGGCGGGGTTGCCTCCGTTTGCGAGACCGGACCGGAGGTACGTGCGTGGGGAAGATGGCGTTTGGCGGCGGGTTAAAGGGCCCCGCCAAATGTCATTGGATGATCTAGAATCGTCGGTGGAGCCGACACGTCTCGTGAACGAGCCGTTCTCGCCTTCTCACCCGGGACCATCGAATCTAGTGCCCGAGAGCAGGACGGAAAGGCCGGAATTCGTGGGGAGTGGCGAGTCAATGGGGGGCCCTGTGGAAGAGGTTCTTTGTCCAGAGAATTCCCCCCCGGACGTGGTGATGTGCTCGTCAGCCTCGCGGGTTCTCGGGTCGGGGTTGGTTTCGGTGGGTTCTGCGGGGAATGGATTCGGGGAGGGTCGGCCGCGGGACGGGGCCGCCGTTACGCCATCGGGAATGCGCACGCCCCGTATGCGCACGCAAGGGGCCCTTTTCGGGAATTTGGTAAAGATACCGGACGATCCAACCGTGGACCCCCCCATCTTCGGATGTTTTAATTGTTGGGAGGAAGGGCATACGCGAATGTCCTGCGTGGCACCGCGAACGCGGTTTTGTTTTAATTGTGGGCGTCGGGAGTGGATCTCCGTTCCTGTCCCCGTTGTGCGGAGCCTCACGCTCACTATCTGCGGGTGCGTGACCTTGGTGTTTCCGGGTCAAGACTTCCGTCGTCCGGTCGGACGAATTTTTCGGTTGGACCGATTAGGTCCCGTGATAACGAGGGTCGCCGGAATGCCCGCGAGGGGCGATTACGTCGGTCTCGTTGGGACACGCCCAGGACCACTGTTTCTCCTAATGTGGGGTCGTCGATGGGGGAGTTAACTGAATTTATGCGATCTATTTCGCACCTCCCCATCGCCGTCCAGACTTTTTGTCTGGAATCCCTAATGAGAGATGGCCTCCCGGCGAGACGTCCTTGAGGAAAGACGGTTTTTTTTTTGTTGTTGTTGTTTAAGTTTTTTTTTGTTGTTGTTATTATTCTTAATATTAGTTTTCGGTGACGGGTATATTTAAATTAGGTGATAGGCATACGAGAGGATAAGGCAAAATGATCGAGATATCGTGATGATCGAGAAAAGGATGAATATCCAGTAAGTGAATCCCATGACTGAATTTTTTTTTGTTGTCTGTATTATTTTTGACTTACGTTAACCATAAAGAATGACTTAGACTACCGTGTTATTTAGTTGACATTCATGTAATTTTTGAAAGATTATTATTTAATTGATATTATTGAGGAAATTTTAATTCATTAGGCTAAAGTATATTAAGAGTAGCAGACCACCAGCAATGCAAGGTTCTATGTGTTCGTAAACTAATGCCCACGCTTCGCGGTATCATTAGTTTAGGGGGGGAGGTATGACGAGTGGTCGTCCTCCTGGGATAAATAAAATAATTCGTTAATAGATTTCACTATACATACTTGAATCGGGTGACGAGCAAGATAGGACATTGCATCGCTGCAGGTTAACAAAGCAATTAACTTAATTCCCAGCTAATAACAAAATTATTTGATTTGTTGAGGAAAACACTGGGGAGAATCAGCTGGTGGACAGTAAACAGAGATAGCTGCAAGTAAGGTGCAAGTACATGGATGCGACTATAGGAAAATATGTCGAGGACCAATCAAGTAGTCTCTTTTTGCTCACCAGGAGGCGAATAGTAATCCTCCCCAGGGATTAGAATTTAATAGAAATGTCGAGATTGTTCCGTCTTTGTCTTCTTTATCGTGATAATCTAAATATAGTTCGAGTATATATATACCGTGCGTAGTTATTATTTTCCTTACCCGAATTTTTGGTATAGTCAAGTATTGGCTATTGAATAGAGAGAGAGAGAGAATAAAAGACGATTTTTGGAGGATAGTTTATTGATAACTATTGATTGATTTATTACGATAATTGATAAATTTTTACTAAATTATTTGGGATTTTTTTTTATATTTTTTGAGAATTTTGGTGGTGTTTTCTTTCTTCTTATGATATAGAAAAGTAACAAGCCTTTAAATAGTCGCGCGGCCGGATAATTGATGGTAACGCCCTCTTTTCTTAAATTGGCGGGAACAATAGTGTATTCTTGCTAAATGTACGAGACAAGGATAATACTATTGCCTAATATGCATAACAAAGATGCTAGATGGATTTTAGAGGGAAAATCGAGTTTCCGAGCCGATGAAAAGCGGGACACACACTGACTTGTCACTCGTCGCCCGATCTCGAAAAGGGAAGGAACCATACTGAAAAGTCGAGGCTCAGACCATTTTATTTTTTTTATTTTCGGAGATTAGGATTACATTCCAAAATAAATTAAAGAAGGTGCGTGGGCCGGGAACTTAGAGA